>JAADWH010000263.1:0-30804 GCA_023335995.1 Globisporangium nagaii
CCCCCCCCCCCCCCCCCCCCCCCCCCCCCCCCCCCCCCCCCCCCCCCCCCCCCCCCCCCCCCCCCCCCCGCCCCCCCCCCCCGCACCCGCTGCAGCGCTCTGCGGGAACTCCAGATGCAGCTCCGCCCCGCGCGTCGTCGCGTTGTCCGCTGGGTGGCGAACTCGTCGCTCGGCCGACGCCGACCTTCTCACGCGCGGGAACTGCGACTCGCGGGAGCACGTGCACTGCAAATGGGTGCATCCATCGCATGAGATCCGACGACAGCGCCAGGACGGCGCTGGACCGCTGCGCTACAACGGTAAGAGATCCCACGGCAAGCTGATCGCGCGTGACTCAGGCTGCTGGAGTGGGCAGCGTCCGCGCAAGGGAGCTTTCCTTCCCGGATGTCGACCAACTTGACCGAGGCTGTCCGGCTCACCGCGCTGCATCCACCCACGCTGCACTGAACCTCCGCTTGCCTGCGTCACGAGCAGCCATCGCCTCCGACGATGCGGTGGCAGGCGAGTCTGGGCGAGAACGACATGATGTTGATGATCGCGGTGTAGGCAAAGAGCGCGAGCCCGACGGCTGTGACGCTCTGAGCCGCGGCTCTCGTAAAGCCTCCGTAGATGCGTAGCTGCTGCGCGTCGAGCTTCTGCCGCGGCACGAGACAAAGGCTCAGCAGCGCGAGCGCGTTGATTCCGTAGTTCAGGACCAGCGACAGCAGCACGGACGAGCGGATGCTCGAGCTGTCGGACGCGACGTCGCCTGGGTCGTAGAAGGTGTCGCCCTGAAACAGCCCATTGTTCATCGTGCTGACGAAAGTGGCGATGAGCTGCTGGAAGCTCAGCACAAGACCCACAGTCGACGCCTCGGCTCCCTCTTGGATGATCTCCGTCACGGGCACGAGCGTTGCGAGCGCGCTCACCCCGAATGCAACGTGCGACAGCGACGTGACCGCTCGGTAGAAGTAGCGGTTGCGCGCCACGTCCAACGCCACACACATGGACGCAAGCAGCGACGGCAGGATCGCAAAGGCTGGACCGAAGCTGAACCACGCGCGCCAGTCGAGATTCAAGCACCACGCTCGCCAGATCAGGATCGTCAGGAGCACCACGAGGTCTTGCACCGCCTTGATCGCCAGGTAGTTGTCGGCACTCGCCCCCGCCCACTGGACCACCACTCCAGCCGAGTCGACGAAGCTCACGTTCAGGAAGAGCGTGAACACGCCGATGAACACGAGCACGCGCCAGACCGCCTTCTGCTGAACGGTTCGCCAGTACGCACTCGCACGCGCGGAGAACGAGGCGTGCGCTGCTGGTCCTGGGCAAGCGCAGTCCTCTCTCCAGAGCGTCCACACGACTGGAAGCGGCAGGATCGCGATAGCGGCGACCAGGAACATTGAGACGCTCGGACGCAGACTCCGGGGATCTCCTGCAGCTGAGCGCAGCGCTGCGTGCGTGAACAGCGACGCCAGCAGCGACGTGACGCGTCGGAGGATTAAGTAGGAAGCCTGGAAGCAGCCTCGCATCTTGAGAGGTTCGCGCTGTGAGAGCTCGATCACGTGCGTGTGGACGCACAAGTAGGTGACCGTGCAGCCGATGCTGGCGAAGGCGCACAGGACGATCGCGAGCGCCACATGAGCGTCGCTGGGGTCGTGTCTCTTCATCGCCGGCGAGCCCACCGTCGCGTCGAAGTGGACTGTAATCCCGCCAATGGCGAGCGCGCTTGCGCCAAAGAGCAGCGAGCCGAGCGTCATGTACGATTTGCGCCGCAGCCCTCGGATCGGGTACGAGTCGGACACGAGCCCGAAGACAAAGCTCAGTGCCATGGGCAGATCCACGAGGCGCCGCATCGCGAGCGCTTCCTGCCAGGACAGGCGCAGCTGCGTCGTGAGCAGCGGGAGCACGACGCCAACCAGACACGAGTACGAGAACGCCGACACCGCCACTGCCACGCATAGCCCGACGTTGCCGCGCGAGAAGAACGCCACTGCGCCGCCCTTGCGCAGACTGCCGAACATCTCCACGTTGTAGAAGTGCTCGCCGGCCACAAAGCGCACCCTGGTCGTGTGCCGCAGCACGAAGAGCTCTTCACTTGACATGTCGGTCGTGACTGTCGCGCTGCGCCCGCTGCGGCCGCTGCGGCGCGGCGGCGGCGACGCATAGTCGTCGAAGCTCTCGGTCAGCTCCACCACGATCGGCGTGTGCATGACGCCGCTCGAGGCTCTCATCGTGTGTTGGAGCCCGGCGGAGAGGCGCACAGTGAGCGAGTTGGCTGCCTGCATGCGGCGCTCGCACGCCAGCAGCGCGGAGGCCGGTCTTGGCGTCGGACCTATCCACCCGCCGGCGCCACACCTGCTCTCGCTCGCTCGCCGCTTCGTGCGCTGGATCTGTCAGGGCAGTTCGCATGTCACAGGCAGACAGCCGGACCTCGATTCTGTCACTATCACAAACCCCTGTCGGTCGCTTACATTAGGCACGGCGAGCCAGGAATCGGAGGTTGCAGTGACCGTCACTCTTGCCTATTTTGTTGAAGAGCCGCGCATTGCCGCACTTTGCCCGCATTGCCAGAAAAGGCGCCACAGCAGCAGAGCGAGCGAGCGCAAGGGACGAGAAGCGCGAGGAGCACCGCGCCTGCTGCCCGCGCCATGGGGCTCAAGAACTCGCGTCCGCTGCCGCAGGCGACGGCGGAGCTGCACTTGGCGCCGTTCCTGCAGCGACGCATCCGCTCGTGGCATCTCGACCACGTCACGCAGCTCGTGCTGCTACGGTACCGCGCGCTCACGAAGCGCTGCTGCGTCGACGCGCTGCAGCTCTCGGCGGTGCTGGGCGTGAAGGACCAGGCGTTCATCCACGACCTGATGCAGCTCTTCCTGCCGAGGACGCCGACGCGCGTGCAGTGCATGGTGGACGCGATGGAGATCCTCATCGCGCTGCTCCTCGTCTGCCAGGCGCCGAGCATGAAGAGCCGCTTCGAAGCGATCTTCGACGTCATTGACGCTGAAAGCACGGGTAGCGTGTCTGCGACGGATCTTGTCGTGTGTAAGTCCCAGATCTGTCATGCTGCTGTGGTATTGTGAGAGAATGCAGTGGCTCACTCTGACTTGGTGTGCGTGGTGGCAGTGCACGGTGCCGCCTGCCGCGCGATCATGAAGCTTTTCACGTACTGTGTCGAGCCTGACCACCGCGCCGCGATGGTCTACATCAACGAGATCGTACACGCTGAGATCGCAGTCAGCGGCAAAATCAGCAAAGCCGATCTCTGCAACTACATGCTCTCCGACAAGCATGCAGTCCACTATGTGAAGCTGTGTTCTGGCGAAGGTGCGGCTTGCTCGAAGAGGTCTTGTCTCAAAGTTGCGGTTGTGAGCACGCAGCTAAGTTTCGCTCGTGTTGTGTTGCGCTGCATTGTGTGAGCAGAGAAGCCGAAGCTGTATGTGATGCTGGAGAAAGACACAGAGTTCCTCGGCGCGATCCAGTTCAGCGACGAGTATCAAATGCGCACGTCGTCGCTGAAAATGATCCGCGAAATGATCCGCACGCAGCTGTTCCGCTCGCCTCCAGACTTCAACTTCCTCTGCCAAGGGAAAGAGGTGAAGCGAGTCTGGGAAGTTGACCGACTCGCATGGTCTACGGTTCCCTTCGCGCTTCACGGATCGCCTGGTCTGCGAGTTCGCGCCATGGCAAAGAATCGCAAGCTTGAACAGCCAGTCTGCGAAAACCGGTTCGAGTTTCGGTACATGGGGAACACACTGCCACGGTACAAGAAGCGCGTTCACGAGATCAGCCCTGTCTATCGGCACCGCCGCTTCCATCTGAGCAGAGGAGGCAGAACAAACGCGCTGCAGTCGGCTGTGCGATGGCGAGTCGCGGCCAACTGGAGCGGCGATTGGCTGTACGATCAGGCGTCGATCCAGGCGAAAACAAAGCGAGATCTCCAGAAGCAGTTGCGGACAGCGACGCGACCGCAGGATGGTGCGGTTGTGGTGAAGAGCCATCGCGGCGAGCTGATATCCCCGTTCACAGACGATCAAGTCGACGTGAATGTGCTCAGTAGCTCCGACGCGTGCTCGGTATCTGACGACGCGTGCGAGCCGAGCAGCAGGTTCAGACGAATACCAACCCTGACGTTGAGCGAGAAGAAGAGCGAGTGCACTAAACGCCAAAAACGGATCCAGTGGAAAGCTCGAGTGATCGCGATGGAGGCGCAGCAACGGAAAGAAGAGCTCGACTTGAAGGAGAACGATACGCGCCGTCCGCAGTCAGCGCAAAACGGCAAGTTCCTCAGCAAGACAGGCCCAAGAACGCCAGTGTCCACCACTAAGACGGTGCTTGTGCACATCGAAGAAGACGATGTCTTACCGTCGCGACTCGTGTCGACGCACTCGAAGAAGCGGAAGCGGCCAGTGAAGAAGAAGTTCTCCAAGTACGAATGGCA
The DNA here is from genome assembly GCA_023335995.1 of Globisporangium nagaii. Taxonomy (NCBI): domain Eukaryota; phylum Oomycota; class Peronosporomycetes; order Pythiales; family Pythiaceae; genus Globisporangium; species Globisporangium nagaii. Next base: position 4,421 of record JAADWH010000263.1, read on the forward strand.
TGTACCTTCGCGACGGCACCCGGCTCCAGGTGCCGAGAAGGGGAGAAAACTGGTAGTGAAACTGCTCACCGAGCAGACCGTTCTGAAGCCATCCGCTTGCTCCTCGGACGGGCGCCAGATCGAGCTCGGACGATTTCTCGCATCGTCGAACATTTGCCTCGAAAGCGACGAGGTAGAAGTGTTCCCTGTCTTGATTATTCGACCGATCGAGGATCAAGTCGCCATCGGCACAGCGGACAGAACCGACGACACCCCCGAAGGCACGAGCGAAGCTGTTCAAGCCGTTCCTGACGAGAAAGATCAGCTGTTTGCGAGCCGGTCGTACTTGTCGGAATTCGAATACGAGCTCAGCGCCGGTGAAAGCAACTACGAGACACTCTTCCACCACATCGAGAGCTCAGCGTTGCAGGATGCGCTCGCTCTGAACCGACAAGACACGTTCGGCCGCACGATGCTTCACGACGCAGCTGAGTTTGGTCATACAGGTGTCATGGAGCTGCTGATCAGGACACGAGTGTTGCTGAACGTGGGCGATGATCGGGGCGACACAGCTCTGCATCATGCGGCTCGCCACGGCCGACTGAAGGAAGTGAGCACTCTGCTCCGCGAACGCGCAGTCGCCTGGAAGCGCAACCACGAAGGGAAGTCACCACTCTTCTGTGCATTGGAGACGGCATCGCGAGAGCTGGTGTACCACCAAAGTCAGGCAGGCGCTGCACCTGTCGACTCCAGCCGAAGCGAAACCCAGAAGATAGCTCCTGCTCGAGACGGTGAGAAGAGCAAGGACTACTATGCCACACACCTGAAATATCCGAAGCTCCGGCAGGTGATTGATCTGTTGTGGGACAGGTACCCGATAGACGAGCTCTCGGTCGGAGACATTTACGACCGACGAACCTGTCTGGACATGGAGAAAGAAGTCTACGGCGACATGTATCACGCGTGCAGGAACGGGAACCTGCTGCGTGTCCAAAGGTTGATCGATCTCGAGAAGCGACCAATCCAGCAGTACGTCAACGATGAGTTGGATACCCTGGGGCGAACGGCACTCCACGAAGCTACAGAGCTCGGCCACACTGCGATTGCTGACTTGCTGCTGAAGGTTGGGGCGGATGGATACATTCACGACCAGCGGAGACAAATCCCGCTTCACATCGCTGCCACAAAGGGGTATGAGCGAATCGCTAGGTGCCTCATGTTCAAGTTCCCAGGCACTCTGGGCTTCCAGGACGTGTCCGGAAAGACACCACTCCACCTCGCTGTCGAGAAGCGACACTGGATGGTCGCAAAAGAGCTGCTCGCTGCGATCCGAAGGCATTTCGAGAGCAGCGCAGGAGTGTTGTCTGCCTCGTCAGGATCCAGCGCGGTGGCTGAACTGAAAGCGATGGTGAATCTGCAAGATGTCCACGGATACACTGCGCTGCACTACGCGTGCATCCATGGAAACGCAGAGCTGTGCTTCGACTTGCTGAATACTGGAGCGCAGCCGTCGATCTCTCGCGTCACCTACCGTGTTCCAAGGGGAGCTCGCGGGCTTCAAGGCAGCTTCTTGAAACGTGCATCTCTTTTCAGATCTGCTGGAGTGAATCCCAGCGTGGCGAGCGTTCGAAGCTGGAGTATGGGCGGCACCTCGGTAGGCAGCACTCTTGAAGCTGCTTTCGATGTCGAAGCTCCTCTGGAACTGCTTTTGATGGGATGCAAGCGAAATATCGCGAACATCAGCGGGTGCAGCCGGATATTGAGCCGGTTCTTGGCGCCAGAGTTCGCGCACGAGGGGGAAACAGCCGACAAGCGCCATTTTGAAGATCGTGTGAAAAAATCGCGATCGCCACTTTTCCATCTGGCTGCCGACATCGCCTCGCGGAATATGAGCGCTGCGGTCGAGATGTGTCGTCAGCTGAACAAACTCCAGTTCGAGATCAACACGATCCATCACAGGACGGGAGAAACGGTTTTGCTGCAGGAATGCAAGCGCCTTTGTGCTGCTCAAGGCAGTCGTGCAGCGAGCAGAGAAGAGGACGCGCCGACCGAATTGGCTCTGGTCCGCACACTGATCGAGCTCGGGGCAAACGTCAATCTCGCAAACGACATCAACGGCGAGTCTCCGCTCGCGTGCGCGGCATGGCACGGCCACCTGCAGCTGCTCGACTTGCTTCTCGAGACCCAGCCAGACAGAGACTTCTTCCTCCGACCGTGCTCGTTCTCTCCGCTCCACTTTGCAGCGCTTGGGAGCCACACCGCGTGTGCGAAGATGCTGATTGCGGCGAGCGCGACGATTAATGTTGATATGACTCCGACGAGCGACGAAACGCCCCTATTCTTCGCAGTCCGATCCAAGAGCCCGGCAATGGTGAAGCTGCTCCTTCGCAGCGGCGCGAATGTGGGTACGCTGTGCACTGTCCGGCGCGGTGCAACCTCGTTCGGGATCTGCTTGGATCTGAAGAAGCAGCGCAAGCCGTCGCATGCGCGAGTGCAGAAGATGCCGACGTTTGGACCGAGCCAGAAATTGATTGACGTCGCGAAGTCGCCGACGATGGTCGTGTCTCCCCTTTCCTTTGCGCTTGAGGTCGCTCAGGTTCTTGCTCCATTCAGTGCACTTGACGCTGGTGCTACTTGCGCTGGCCATGCAACGAAGCGCGCGGAATGGGAGCAGATGGAAGAGGTGTGCCTGGTGCTCGCCAGCAAAATCGGCGAAACCACGGCGACAAGTGGCTTGATAACGCGGAACGACGTGCATCTTGCGAGCGCGCTGGGCTACTGGGAGCTGCTCAAGGTGCTGCTCTCTCATCAAGTCATCCTCTCGAGCATTTCCACGTCGTCCGAGATGAACGCGCTCCATCTTGCTGCGGCTGCAGGACAGAGCTCCATCGTGTCAGCACTCGTCGCCGCTGGTATGGACGCGAACTGTGTCGTCGTTGGCGCACATCGCGCCTCTGCGAGGCATCGCGATCGAGCGTCGCACTCGAAGCCACTCGTCAGGACGATGAAGCAAAAGGGGATGGCAGAAATTGGTACCCTTCATCTGAAGATTGGCGCTCTGTTCTTCGCTCTCGTGAACGGGCATATTGACACGGCTGCGAAGCTACTTGTTCTTGGAGCTGATCCGCTGGAAACGCTGCCGTACCTGAAGAGACTGAGTCGACCCCCGCGCCGCGCGAATCGATTCGACGAGAAATCGCCACAGGACGTGGTTGCTGACAAGCGCGAAACGATTTCGTTTTTCGTGTCCGAGTCGATGCAAAAGCATCTTCGGACTGCGTACATCACCGGACGATTCCGACGGCGGCATTTGTACGAGGATCAGAGCATCCATTTTGTCCGGCACTTGGAGCGAAGTATCAACGAGAAGACACACTTGATGCAAGTCGAGGCGTCAGCGGGCTACACGGAGCTTGTCCAGGTGCTCGTGAACGCGGGCATGAGCATCTTCCAGATTTTTCCGAGCGCGCTGACGAACCGTGGAAATGAAGGCGAGCTTGGAGCAGGAGAGACCGCGATCCACTTCGCAGTGTCTTGGGGCCACTTGGAGATGCTGAGGTACTTTGCCAAACTCGCACAGAACAACTTCCCAAAGTGTTTTGTCCGAGAAGGGAAAAAGCCAAAGAGCTTGCTCGTGTCGGCGTGCGAGAACCGCCAGCTTGACGCGCTAGCGTTTCTGCTGAGGTGTGATCGAGAAGAAACCGACGCTGACGGCGGAGGAGGATTCAAGTACGCGGAGAATCGCGACGAGTTCCAGAGAGCACTGTGCGCGTGTGCTTCCCACCAATTCCCACGAGGACTGCAGTTGCTGATCGCCAGCGGCGCACGACCGGATCTCCAGGTGCTTGTGCAGGCATTGCAGGGAGTTCTCGTTGAGCAAGCGATGCCTCCAGCCATTTCAAGTAGCATCCAGAAGAAGAAGGGCAGCTCAAACGCACCCACGACGAAGAGAAGGACGCGTATAGTTCCCCGACGTCGCAGAGCTCCTCCAGTCAATGCGCGAAACACTGTCGCCGGTGCCACTGCAGTTTTGGAGAAGATCGTGCCGTTCGCCAGCGCGCTCGACGAGTTCTTCTCGACCGCCGCCTCGTTCGACGCGATTCTGAAAGTGATCATCGTGTGCGCGCGGTTCGATTTCTGGTCGGTGCTCCAAAAGGTGTTTGTGGATCACGCGGCGCGATTCTTGGAGCCATCAAGTCCGTGGAAGCCGATGGTTATTCGAGCGGCGTCGTGCTGCCTGGTGCTCCACCGCGCCGCTTTGCAGAACCAAGTCGATCTGGTTCGGTTTATTCTGGCGCTCGGTGTTCCTGCGGACCTTCGGCTGAGCGAGATCCCGTCCGCAAAGTCGCCAATTTGGTATGCAGCGTCTCGGGGCTCCTTGGAATCGTTTGTGCTGCTTGCAATCGCGATGCAGTCGCAATCGCTGAGCGCGATCGTGGAGAGCCTCGAGTACAAGAACGCGGACGGGCGAGCGTCGGTGTACTTCCGGTCCATTCAAGACTCCAGGAGCTTCCTGGCTCCAGGATCGACATGCAAGTGGCACAACCTGAGCGCGTTCAGCTGCTACGACGTTCCGCGCGCGCAGACGAACGGCTTTCTCATCCAGAAGTTGATCGCCTATGCGCGTTCCGAGCAAAAGAGCCCGCAGAGTTGTAACTCGCTGCTGCACATCGCGTGTAAGCGAGGCGACCTGCTGACTGTGCGAGTCCTCGTTGACGGAGGCGCTGCTATCGCTGCCGAGAACGCTCTGAAGGAGACTCCACTTCTGATCGCCGCCGAGAGGAAGGACTCGCACGGGGCGTCGATTGTGCGGCATCTACTCTCGGCACTGAGCGACAGCGAAATCGCCAGCGCTGCAGCAAGTATCGACCGCGCGCTCGTGCGGTGCTACGCGCAGCCTCTGCCGTGCAACTTGAAGATTGCAAAAGTGCTCTTGGCAGCTGGGGCTGGTGTTGACTTCGCTGAGACTCAAGGAAGCGGAGGTGCAGCAGCTTCTGCGATGCACTTTGCGCTCAAGTCGGCTCAGTTTGCTGGCGTGAAGCTGCTGCTCGACCACGGAGCGAACCTATCCCTCCCGCTTGCAGAAGTCTTCCTGACGCGTTTCGCGATGTCGCCAGGCTTTGAACGAAAGATGCACTGGCGGCGATTTGCGCCGTTCCTGGCGTACAGAGATCAGCGCTTGCTAGAAGTGGAAAGCTTGATGAAAGTGCTGCTGGAGAAAAAGCATTTCCTGTGCGCCATGAACGAGGATCTGCTGCACCAGCTCGTGAAGTCAGCATCCGCTCTCGCTGCGACAGTAGCACGCGCTCTCGGGATGGAGAGGAGATTCTGGGAGATCGTTGCGCTGGCGCTTGACGCATATCCCGAGGAAGCAAAGGCTCGTAAAGCGCCGTGGGGCGATCGGACTGCACTGCACTATGCTGTTCTGGGACTGGAAGTTGGCATTGTCGCGAAACTGATCGAAGTCGGAGGCTACGATGTGCTCGCTGAAGACCACGCGAAGCAAACACCGCTCCACCTTGTCGCCGTGAACGGCGATGCTCGCATTTGCCAGCTTCTACTCCGCGAGCTGGAACGAGACTCCCGGCTGTCCAGCATCGATGCAGCTGACAAGAACGGACGAACCGCTCTCCACATTGCGGTTATCCACGGCCAGGAAGCGGTTGTGGAGATGCTGGCGAGTGCGGGAGCATCCACGGCAGTCCGCTGCGCAAGTGGTCTGAACGCGCTCCTGTACGCATGCAAGTGCAACCGACTGGGCATCTTGATGACGTTGTACGTTCGAAAGAGCGCGGTTTCTCGCACGCTGTTGTTCACCGCAGCAGGAGAGCACGCGATGTTCGTGGCTGCTCGACAAGGCGCATTCCAGATCGTGCGGTGGCTCATCAGTGTCTATCACGAAGAGTGTGAGTCGGGAGAGACTGGCAAGCCGTGCCCCACTGTGTACGCCTTGAAGTGCCGCCAGCAGCGCACGTTACTCCACTACGCATCGGTGTTTGGTGACGAAGAGCTTGTAGGATCGCAGCTGCGACTAAGCTCAAAGTCGCCAAGCGATCAAGCCGATGGCGAAGAAGCGCTCGTGAATCAGAAGGACGCGGCTGGGTACACGCCGCTCCTGTACGCGTTTGCATTCGGACGAGTCCAGACGCTCCAGCTGCTTATCGATGCTGGATCGAACGCAGAAGTCACGGTTGATCACTCGGGAGAAGCGAGAACGCATCCTTATGCGATAGGGTTCAACGTCGGGACCCTCTTGCAGTGGTTTGCGTTCCCAGGGTGGTTTTCGTTTGCGAGCATCCACTTCCTGCCGCGAGAGAAGAGCAGACTGACGGTGCAAGACTCTATCCACGAAGACTACTTGATGAACTCGAGCATTCGATGCTGGAGAGCTCGCAAGCAGAGGCCAAGCCGTATCTCTCAAGAGAGAACGAGCGTTGCGAAAAGGAGAACGAGGGTTCGAGGTGTTGCAAAGTTCGAGAAGATCCGAACGTCGATGCGGGAATGGCGATTCCCGCAGTTGTCCCTCTTCGACTATCTTTGCGATGTTGGTGACTCCGAGATGGTGGAGCTCCTGGTGAGCATGAAGCTCCCGCTGCTGCTGCGTCGCTCTACCTATCAGTCGCAGCGTCGGAACATGCTTCAAGCAGTGCGATGGAATCGAATCGAGGTTGTGCAGCATTTGATCGCTGCCGGAGGCTCTCCGACCCGCCAACTCACTGAGGCAACACAGCACACGGATGGATTGCACTTCACGGACTTCCTGGAGGTGGGAATTGACTGCGCCGTGGCGAGAGGTCACGAGGACATCGCGATCTTTCTGCTGGAGCACTGGAGCGGAGCGAAAGACAGCGGAAGCGTTGCAGACGCAAGTGTGTTCGCGTTCCAGTTCGCGCACGTGCTCCAAGTCGCGTGCATCCGGCGCATGCTCAAACTGATCAAGTACATGCTTCTCCGCGGAGGCGAGCAGCTGGTCGCGTTCCACGCGAACGACGGTCCGGCACTTGTGTACGCGGTGGGCTTCGGCCACGCTGACGCTGCCGCGTTGCTTGTCTCTGCTGGCGCGCATTTCAGCTCCATGGACACTTTCGTCGCTCCATCCGTGAAGAAGTGGGTCGAATTCGGATGTCTCCGAGAGATTCAACTCCAGCAAGCTGCGACGTCCGTTTCTGCGCGGAGCGTCAAGAGCCTCGAGTTTGTCGGGCCGCTTGAAGAGTACGAAGCGCCATCGCAAGAGCGACTGAGTGACGAGGTGATCTGCCAGGTATTCGCGGGTGAAAGAATCGGTGATGGCCACTTGCGTGACCTGATCGCCAAGAAGCATCAGTAACTTTGGGCGACGCTGTACGATTCATGCTGCTCGTCGTAGTTTACAGCCTTTTCCTCTTTCCTCAACTTCTAATGGCATGCATCAGTCAGTGCTCGAACGCGAGACGCTTCTTGGCGCTCGCCTCTCTTGTTAGCACTGTCATCGAACGGCTTCGAGCTGGGGCACTCGCATTCTGACTCCCGCTCGCTGTGCTTGGCTGCGGCGTGCTGCTCGGTGTTGGTGTCAGCGACGCCTTCGGCTGCCGGCGCGTCGACGTTCGGGTCGCATCGACGACTCCCAGATCCAGGTGCATCAGACCCGTGTCTGTGTTCATCATGTCCAGGAGCAGGTTCTTCAGATCCTTCCCGAGGATGCTCAGATCGAACTCGCCTTCTTCGTTCTGCAGCCACTTCTCCACCTCTTTTCGCAGCGCAGCCAAAAGATTCGGGTACCGCTTCGCTGCCGTTTTGCGGAACTTCTCTTCTTCGAGCAAGCGCAGCGAGCTCCCGAAAAGTCTGTCCTTCTGGCTCGCGTTCGCTTCGAACTGCCCGATCTTCTTCTTGAACTCGCTGATCTCGTTGAACAGCTTCATGATCTTCTTCAGCGAATCCAGTCGCTTCTGGGCACTTTGGATCGTGCTCTGCACGACATTCACGTCGTGGATCGAGTCTTTCATCCGCTCGAGCTTCAGCTTCCCAAAGCCAGCAGAGTAGATCCCGCCGAACTCGCTGAAAGCTGGATCCAAATCCGACAGGAACGAACTCGGATGAGCCAACGAGCACTCAACCAACGAGCTCTCGCCTCCGTCCACACCCAAGATGTACCGCTCCAGGGTTCTTCGCGTGGCGTTGTTCTCGTCGTCGTCGCTTCCCAGGAAGAAGCTGATTCGCTGAGCATCAGTCTCGATCCCAAACGCCACAAACTCGTCGTTCATCGACAGCAGCAGAGCTCGCAGCGACGACTCGATCGGTCCGCCCAGCTCTTCGAGACGCTTCTTGCCCATTCCGAGCTCCTGGCGATCGCATCCGTAGTCGCGTCTGTCGCCTGGGTCCACTTTTTCTCCACAGATGAGCGACTGCGTTTCTTCGACACTCGCATCGCCTAGGATCTCCTTCGCCAGCACCATGGCTTCGTCCAGCGTTGAGTACAGGTACGAGATCGCATTCGAGCGACCATCGTAGATCTCGACTAGGTTCTGACGGATTCCGGACACCAGGCTCAAGCCCGTGTTGGTCACATCCACCTGTCCGCCACTCTGGATCATCCACTGCAGCACATCGTTGAGCTTGTCGTCTTCGAGCTGCCCGCAAACGCCTCCTCCAGCTGACGCTGTCTTGCGAACCACGAGCAGGATCTCCTCTTGTGTCAACTTGAGCTGGTGGAGAATCGACCGGATCGCTTGGAGCTGCTCTTCTGCCTCGACAAACCGCTTTGCTTTTTCTTTCAGCAGGATATTCAGACATTGCTCGTCTTGCGCCAATGACGAAGCCGTCAAGTCCATCGCTTGCGAAATTGCCAGCATGCTCAGCAGCGTCTGAGGAGCGATCTGCTCGAAATCCGTCCATGCGTCAAGCTGTCCGGTGGTCTGCAGCAGCTGAGGGAAGTTTGCCTTGCACTCCTCAGCGGGTACATGTCGTAGCTCCAGAGAATCCTTCACGCCCATGCTCTCGACAAGATCGCGTATTCTCAGCAACCCACGGACTCGGGCTTGGAAGCGCTGGCACAGCTCGGCTTCGAGGTTCGTCTGAGCGGTGAGGAGGTATTTCTCTTGCGATAGAAGAGTCTTCCCAGCCACGGAATGCAGCAGCGACAACTCGATCGGTTCTTCGACGCCCATCATGTCCTCCAGCTTCTTCACGCTTTTGTAGGCAGCATCGATGCGAGCCTGCAGCTTCCCGCGGGCAGACTCAAGTCCCTCGAGCTCTTCCGAGCATTTCTTCAGCAGCAGCTCGTTGATGTCCTTGAATTTGCCCGCCTGGTCTTCTGCGTTCAGACCGAGCTCTGCCCAAATCTCTTGGCATCTCTGCGGAAATCAAAAAGCAACAGCGGGTCAGGAGAGGCTTGATCCAGTGGTGTGCAAAAAGAAAGGTAGGATAAAAGCACGTACATCGAGCAGCAGGAACGCTTCTTCTTTGACCTTCGAGGTCTGCAGACTCGCCTCCAGCTCCGCGACCCTCGCGCGAAGACTCTCCGCATCCTTTTCCTTTGCAGCCAACTGCGCTTCGAGGCGGTTCTGCTTTTCCCCCAGCTGGGCCATCTTGCTGTCTGCCGCGGCGCACTTCTGAGCCCAAAACGCCAGCTGCCCGTCACTCTTAGCTGATCCTCGATCGCCCGTGGTTTCCGAGAAATGGCCGACCATCTCCAACGTGGCGACCATCTCCTTGTCGTGCTCTTCAACGAGCATCTCCAGCTTGCGCTCCAGCGCGCTCTTCGTGCCTGACGCTTCTGTGCTCTCGCTCTCGCCGGGAGACTCGTCTGCTAAGCTGACAGAGAGTCTTCGCGGCGGCTCTTGCGATCGCGCACGAGGCATTCCGATGTCGCATTGGAGTTCGTCATCAAACGAGCGCGCCGACAAGAGGCGCTTTTGGGAGTACAGCTCCTGTAGCAGTCGCTTGACAACGCTCTTGGCTGTATCCAGGTTTGGGAGAGACTCAACCATCGCCCCTATCTGCTTCTCCTGATTGCTTCGCGCCTTGATTGCTGCGCTCAGATACCGAATGTTCTCCTCGTACCGCTTCAGCTTCTCCTCGTTCGCCGACAGGAATTCGTTTTCGCTGGGAAACGAATCCGTCCATCCGTGTGTGATGTCGTGAATGATCTGCGCTCTCTGACGCAGCTCCCTGGAAAGCGACGCACGGATGTCTTCATCGTCAAGGGTGTTCTGCGAAAAATAGAGCACATGCACGTGAGACCATTATCGATGCTGCATCCAGGGGAAGCCAAACCATCAAAATAAACACCTGAAGCTCATCACGCATGCTGAGAAAGATCTCGCTGGACGAAGCCGCTGGGACATCCTTCCCAACGAAAAGAGCTGGCAAACGCGCAATCGTTTCGCTGTCTTCGTCAAGATAGTCTGCAATCTCTCGCTCCCCGTCGTGCAAGTAGCTGGAGATATCCGTGAGTTCTCGAATCCGGAAGCGATTCTGCATAGCAAACACATGACAACGATCAGTGAACGCACATTGCGAGCCACACCCAAGCACACGAGACGCACCTTGATGTCTCTCGACCAGACGAGAACATCGAGTGGGGTCGCTGACACCTCATCGTGAAGTTGCTCGCCAGCTGCTCGTAGCTGGACGATTTTGTCCTGTGTCGCTTCGATCTGCTTCTGAGCTCGAGAGTCGCACTCTCGCAACTGCTGCTGAAGCGCGAGTTTCTCTTCGGAAAGCCTGGACATCTCACTCCTCATGCCCTCCAGCTTCGCTCGTCCGGCAGCAACGTGCTTCTGCTGTCCGAGTGCCAGCTCGGGGTCTGCTGCCGATGGCCATGACGACAGTTTGGCAAGAGCTGCCTCAAGGGAACCAATCACCACCTCTTTCCGATGAATCTGCACATCCTGGCGGGATATTCTGGCTTCAATTGACGACCGAGTCTGCGCGGAGCGATCGTGAACACACTGCATTTCGAGGCTCAGCGAAATGATCTCGAGCGTCCGGCACAGCAGTGAGAGCGAAAACGGTCCTCCTTCGCGCTCGTCGTACGCGCTGCCCTTCGTGTCCACGGACGACGATCCATCGTCGCTCGCAGTGTCGAAGTCGTCGGTGTCGAGAGACTCGCTTCGCGCGAGCTTGTCTTGATCTGGAAATCCGTCCCCTGTCGCTCCCAGTCGCTCCGATAGCATTCTTGACAGCTGGGTGGACAAACGGCTGAGCACCATTTGATCCCTTTCCGCATGAGACCCAGCATCGGCTCCAAACGCTTCAACTCCTGAAGTCATGGCGATTTGCTCAAGTCGCTTCAGGTAGCCTTGCACAGCGGGGTCTTTCAGCATGAGATCCACCATCGCTTCGACTTGCGACGGATCCGCTCCGTGGGCTTGCACGAAGCGCGCTTTGATCAGCTCTCGGCGCAGCAACTCGTTCAACGCCTTCAAAGTCAGCAGCTCGGCAGACCGACTGTCGATATTTTTCACAGCCTTGTTCTGGATGTTCTTCGCGCGGTTCGCATACTGCAGAGTGTTCAGCGTTTCGTTCGCGTTCGCCTCTGCCGGAGAGACGCAAGCACTTCAGAAAATAACGCAGACAGTCAGAGTGCTGCTACCGGGAGTGCTGTCAGAAGTGGTTGAGGCAGACAGATAACCTGCTCCAACAACAGATCGACTCACATGAATAGAGTTCTGCTGTTGCCGCCAAGCGCATCTTGCAGGAGTCGTGTCAGCTTCGATGACCTATAGGGAACGTGAACCTGAGCACTGGACCGGTTCTTCTTGTCGCCCAATGCGTTGATCACATTCCCCAGCGCGAGAAGCCCGACGTTAATCTGGATGCCCTCTCTCATCCGGCTCCCTTCCGCTTGCGTCCGCTTGAGCCTCTCGCTCCCAGCAAGATCAACGAACGTCAGCTTCGACACAATGGTCGCATCAGCGTCAGCGCTTGCATCTCCATCCACGCTACTGCTCGCATCGAACGAGAATCGACGCCCGCCGACCCCGCGCTTGCCGTTCAGCATCGATGAACTGCTGGGCATTTTCAGAGAAGTCGAGGCATTCCCGCCCAGCGACTCGCGACGATTTACGCGGCGGACAATCTTGACCGTGTACACTGCGTGCGAGCGGCTGGAGTGTTCGTTCATCTCGGTGCTTCCAGTTGCGCGGCGCAGAGAACCGACGTGCATTTGCTCGAGCGCGTCGCTCCTGTTCACAACTTTCACCTGTACACAACAGCATCAGTCGAGGACTCGTTCACACTTCACAAACTAGCGCTGCAACAGAAACGCACCTCTGTCAGCCCCTGGACCCACACGCCTGCCTTGCTCTCTCTCAGTTGCAGGCTTTGCGTCCCTTCCTCCTGGTTCGCTCGCACACTTTCTTGCAGCAGATCGTGGACTTCTTCGCCGTAGATCTCAAGGAACGACACGGACACTTGGTCACCGCCAACGGATTCTGTCTCTTTCAGTCGAGCGAACAACTGGTGGAGAAATCGAGGTATCAGTCCTTCGCCGTCCTGGATGCTGTCCACCACTCCTGGCGCAGCAGCGTTCTCTTCGCTCGTTTTCTTCACAGCAGCAGTGGGCTGCAGGAACAGCCGCGAGGAAATCAGCGACGACGCCGCGATGCTGTTTCCCATCGTGAAGGTTTTCCCGGATCCTGTCTGGCCGTAGGCGATGACCGTGACGTTGAATCCCTGCAGAAACGACTCCATCAGCGGCTGCAGCGCTTCTTCGTAGAGGTCTACGGCAGCAAAAGTAGTATGTCAGCGCTACAACCCGTCATCGCTCATAGAGTGTGCGGACCGGTCGTACCGTTTTGAGATGCCGAGAGAGGGAATACGTGATCGAACCTGCGTCCCATGCAACATGAGAGTGTTTCAGTAAAACAGGAGTGCGCTTGGAGTAGTTCGCACTCGATGCGGCGCCTTGCTGTCCAGCACATCCCACGACAGCACGTACGTGAAGCGCTTCTCCGTCGAGGCAACCATGATCGTGTTGTCTTCGCGCTCCACACACACGCGCTCGTTCGTCGCGATCTCCTTTGGTAGCAGTGGTCGGATGCGCACCGCGACTCGAACGCTGCTGTCTTTCCGCGGATCAGTTTGCGGCTGCGCGTGCGCACTACTCTGCGCAATGCTCGCTGCGCGCGCCGGCGCGCTGCTGGCTCGGTTTGCTCTGTTGTTGTCGTTGGACGCATCGCCTCGACCGTCAGATCTGGAGTCGCCATTGCTCGCGACTTGCTCGCGCTCGCCTGGTTTCACGACTGTCGGCGCCGCGTCCTTGACGGATGCACTCGCGCCACTCAGCGTCGCAGCTTTAGCGCCAGTCGTTGAAGCAGATTGAGGAGCAGCAGGCGGTTGGACTGCCACCGCTGCCGCCGCCGCTACCGCTGCTGTCGTCCGGAAATGCTGCGTCGGCGGCGCTAAGAGCGATGAGAGCGCGTTCGTTGACGCTGGTTTCTTCATTCGCGAGGTCTGCTGGAGCTGCGCTGCATGCACGGAGTCCACGTCAGCGCTGTGGTCGTCGAGAAGGCGCTCGCGCTCACGCCCTCGCACACAGAGATGCGCAGAGCGAGCGAGCGATGGAGTGGGGACGGGCGTTGCTCCTCAGATGAGCCGAAACGGCGATTGCAATTGCGCGCCTGCCGCGCTTTTGAACTTTCCGGGACCATCACTCCGCCTTTTTGTCCAAGCAGCCAGTATTTTCATTGGCTGAAAGCACGGATTTTTTCCGTTTTCAGCCAATCAGAGGCCCGAGGGAGCTTGTGCTGGTGCCACGCAAGCGAGCCAAAAGCCGAAAGCCGAAAGCCAAAGTCGCCCCTCATTTCGCTTTGCTTTCTCTCATTCCGGCATTTGAGACCCGCGAGCGAGAGCCACGAAGACGGGAAGAAAGCAAGCGACAATGGCACCGAGCCGCAAGAGTTTCACGGTCTTCACGACCTTGCTGGTGCTGCTGGCCGCGCTGCTCGGCAGCTACAGCGCGGCGGCGGGCTCGCTCAAGGCGCACGCGAGCCACATCCTCGTGGACACGGAGACGCAGGCGGACGAGATCCTCGCCGAGCTGCAGCAGGCGAAGAACGTGTTCGTGCCGTTTGCCAAGCTCGCGATGGAGCACTCCAAGTGCCCGTCGTCCAAGAAGGGCGGCGACCTGGGCACGTTCGGGCAGGGCCAGATGGTGCCCGAGTTCGACCGCGTCGTCTTCAACGAGAAGATCGGCGTGGTGCACAAGGTGAAGACGCAGTTCGGATGGCACTTGGTGCTCATCTCGACCCGCTCGGACGGCTCGGAGACCCCGGAGAACGAGTGGTACACGATGTTCCGCGACATTCTGGTCAAGGCGTCGCCGTTCATCGGACCGGCGCTCCTCGTGATCATCATGTACTTTGGCAGCCGCTCGAGCTCGAAGGCTGCTGGTCCGAAGGCGCGCTCGAGCCACATCCTCGTCAAGACGGAGGCGGAAGCCGACGCGCTGTACAAGGAGATCTCGGCTGCCGCCGACCCGCTGAAGAAGCTGGCGGAGCTCGCTGCGAAGAAGAGCCAGTGCCCATCGGGCCGCAAGGGCGGCGACTTGGGCACGTTCGGCCGCGGGCAGATGGTGCCAGCGTTCGACAAGGTCGTGTTCGAGGAGGAGGTCGGCAAGGTGCACAAGATCCAGACCCAGGTGCGTTCCTCTCCGTCTGTGCTGCTGCTGCATGTCGCTCGCTCGTTTGCTACGTGTGTGATCTCTGACCCATGCTGCTGTCTCCTATTTGCATTGTGAAACAGTTCGGCTGGCACGTGCTGATCTGCTCTGAGCGCATCGGCGGCGAGGAGAAGAAGGACAAGTAAGAAGTGCGCGCAGCCTCCGCTGCTCGTGGACGCAACTGGCTGCGATCCTTTGTGCAGGTTCGCTCCGTCGTGTTCTATGTCTTGCACGCACACGCTGTAACCATTTCTGGAGTGCAGATTGGATTCCGAGATGGGGATGAATGCAAAAACACACTTGCCATTCACAATTCGTTTGTTAAAGCATGACTCACCTACCAGAGACTACCAACAGCATCGCAGCGTGCGACTCTCGTGGAAACCCTTCCACTTCATTCTCACGGTCCACATCTCCGGGCCGCTCGCTTGTGATGGGGGAACGGATTAAAGCTCCTTCGCATCGGCCACATCGTCGTCGAGGTTGTCGATGCCCGAGCGCGACGTGGTGAGCACCAGGTGCCATCCGAACTGGGCATTTCCAAGCACAGTCCACGCATGAGGTTCAGTCCGAATAAGCCATCTACATCCAACAACAAACACAAACACAAACACAAACAATGGACGCACCTGCGTGCGCACTTTGTGTACGACGCCGACCGGCTTCTCGAACACGACCTTGTCGAACTCCGCGACCATCTGGCCGCGGCCAAACGTGCCAAGCGCGCCGCCGTTGCGGCTCGACGGGCACTTACTCTTGCTCTTGGCGAGCTCCGCGAACGTGGCCGGGAGGTCGGCGGCAGCCTCGAGCTCCACGAGCAGCTGGTCCACCTCGGCCTCGGTCGGCACGAGGATGTGGCTCGCGCTAGCCGACGGCGCCTCGGCGGCCGCACCCGTCATCACCACGGTCATCAGCACCGCCACGAGCGCAAACAGCGCCATCCACATGGTCTTCTTCGCCATCCTTGTCTTGCTTGCTTGCCTTGCCTTGTCGTATTGGAGCTCTTCACGGTTTGCATGAAGGGGGAAAGATATCGCTGACGCTGAATGCAGCTCGAACACTGGCCTCTCCATTTCGTTGAAGTGAGCACCGCACTGTCTCGAATACCGGACCCTCCTCTCATTTTGACTTTTCTTTTTCGAGTGAGTGGCGCGAAACAGCGCTCTATATTGAGCGAGTCGCTTCCGCCAGAGCTCTTTATTGAGGGGGCAACGACGAGCAGCGCAGGCGACACCGGCGCCGCACGCAGAATGGCAACGAAAAGCCCAGCGCCAGACGACGACGTGATCGCGCTCGAGGGCGATGGCAGCATGCATCAGCTGATCGCGCACGCCCAGGCGCAGCAGGCGCAGGCACTCGCGGAAGCGCACGCGCACGCGCACGCGATCGCGCAGGCGCAGCACCACCACGCGCTCGCGCAGCACGCAGCCGCGGCGGGCATGGCGGAAGCCGATGTGCACATGGCGGTGAGCGTCGACGACGCGACGGCCGTGCTCTCCAAGGTGGATACCGGCACGATGGACTTCATGCCGCTCTCGGCTGCCGCTGTGGTGATCGGGTCGCCGTCGGGCAACGGCGGAGCTGCGCTCCCAGGCGAGCACGCAGGCGGCGAGCACGGGGGCGGGGCGGACGCGACTGGAGCGAGCGCGGGCCTCGCGATCAAGCGCAAGAGCATCCCGCTGAGCATGAAGAAAGAGGCGATCGAGTGGATCATGGGTCCCGGCAAGGGTATCCCGTCGCGCGCCGAGAAGCACTTCAGCGCGCTGAACTGGGACGTGAGCGCGTCGTCGTTCCGCAAGTGGTGGAAGAACCGCGAGAAGATCCTGGGCGACTCGTCGCACAAGAAGCGCATCACCGGCGGCGGCCGCAAGCCGTACCTGGAGAACCGCGAGGAGAAGCTGCTCGTGGTTGTGATCCAAGAGCGCGCGAAGAAAGATCGCGTGACGCGCAAGTGGATCGCCAAGACGGCGCAGCACATGTTCCAGCGCACGAACGCGAACTTCAAGGCATCCGAGAACTGGGTCACCAAGTTCATCCGGCGCAACGGCCTCACGCTCAAGCGCAGCTACGTCACGTACGAGCAGCAGCAGCAGCAGCAGCCGGCCATGTCCGCGGCGTCCGTGGCGACGGCGCTCGCGCACGCAGATGACCAGAACGGCGACGACGACGGCGAGCCGCGATCCGACGGCCACATAGAGATAGACGAAGACATGGATGACGACGTCGGTGCTCACGACCAGCAGGACGAGGACGAGGCGGGCGGCGGCGTGCAAGTGGGTCACGACGAGGAGCGGAAAACGTGCGTGCCTTCCTGATCATATTTACTCGCCTTGTTGTTTATTCTCTTGATGACGCTAACATGCTGACATGTGCTGTCTCTTCCTTTGCCCAGTGTGCTAGTGTGAGCGGTGCACAGCGGAAGGCGTCCAGGAGGACGACGGTCGCCTGCATATTACTTTTAGTGCACATATTTTTCTTTCTCTAGCACGCGGCTGTGTATCACGCACACAAATACTTGACTTGTTTTCATACGAACTCCTCCGTTCTCGGCAACGGATTGACTCACTGTGGTTGCCTTCATCGCACTAGCGCTGCTTGATCGCGAACCCTTGGAAGGAGTTAAAGCCCGAGCGCGCGCACATGTCCTCCTTGAGCGCAAGCAGCGCCTGGTTGATCGCCTTGACGACTGTGCACTCAGCCCAGACCTCGTGGCGCTTGCGGGATCGAGCCACGGCGTTGTCCGCGTGGTACAGATCCACGAACAGGTACTCGAAGGATGTCGGCACCGTGAGCAGCATCTGCTCGCACCGGACAATGTCTCGCGGCAGCTTGCGCTTGTAGAACAGAAAGCCGTCGTCTTTCAGCATGTACTGCTGGAAGAAGTGGATGCTCACAGGCGCGTTGGGCGGGACGACGAGCTCGTACGGGTCGGCGCACGGGTTCACAGTCGCCTTGCCCGTCTTCGCGGCGCTCGTGCTGTCGAGGAACGTCCAGTACTCGGAGTCGGCCAGGTACGGGTGTGTCACGCCCAGGTGTGTGAGGATCGTGTGCTGGATGCCGTGGTTCGCCGCCGCGAGCGAGTACGCGTACATCTCGGTCATCCAGTCCTGCGTGAGCTTGCGCGCGGCGACCACGAGTCGGCAGTAGTCATCGACGAACGCCAGCATGTCCTTGCGCGTCATCACGTACGGCGGGCCGACGCCCCAGTAGTACTCCCAGCCGTCGTCGTTCGATACAGTCGCGCAGCGCTGACTGGCGCCAGCGCCGCCACCAGCAGCGCCACCACAGAGCGTCGCGCGGTGGTTCGTGTCGAAGAAGCCGTCGCGGCGGATGACGTGACGCCAGTCGTGCGCGATCGCGACGCCGTCCTTCACGGTGTCGCTCACAGTTGCTGCGTCGCGCGAGCCTTTGTAGAACTGCGTCATGTTGCGGCCAGTGTTCACCTCCAGCGGCTTGAAGAACAGAAAGTCGCCGTCGATGAGAGCCATCGTCGCGTGCTGCGGTGGCGGGTCGGCGTTTCGTAGGAAGTGGCGCAGCGAGAACGGCTTGTTGTACGGATGGTACCAGTCGTCGATCTCCGGCAGCGGGTGCGGATAGTAGTTGGGCGTGAAGTGGACGCGGTAGTCGTAATAGAAGCGCGGCTCGGCGAGCACCGCGCGCTGCTGCTCCGGCGAGCAGCCGGCAATGATCTGCGTGATCGGCCCCTTCTGCCCCACGCGCGTCGCGGACTGCAGCAGCACGGTCGCGAACACCAGGCGGTTGTCCTGCTCGCAGCTCGTGCTGAACACGATGTGCATCGTGCTGCCGTCGTAGTTCGCCGGATACTTGGTGCGCAGCTGTGCGTCCGAGAGCGAGCTGTCATCAGAGAGCGGTGGCTGCTCCGGGTCTGTCGCCGCCGCCGAGAGTGCCAGCATCGCGACGCTGAGCGCCGGCAGGAGAAGACGTCGCATCAGCCCCATTGCCACGAGCGTCGAGTCTCTGCGTGGCCCTGCACAGCGAAGTGGGGCGTGCAGCCAGTGAGAGGGACCCACAGCGCGCTGCTGTGGGCTGATACCACTTTTCTGCCCAAGGTCTCATGGTGCTGATTTGTCCAGTGGGAGGTTCGGTGAAAATCTGTTTGGGTTTTGCCCTCGAATCGAGCCAAACGTTTTCAAACGGACCAAAAAGAGACGATGACGACGGCGAGGCTGCTCTATCTGCTGTCGCCGGCGAAGACGCTCGACATGGCGCGCGCGGCCGTGCGTCTCTGCAGCGAGCCGGCGCTTCTCGGCGACGCGCACGTTCTGGTGCGCGATCCCTCACTTCTCTCTCAATCTCGCAGTTGTCGCTTCCTGTCGACCCGTGTTTGACGGTGAACCGACCATTTTACTTCGTCCTGCACTTTGCGCGTCCGACAGGTGAAGCAGCTGCAAGAGCTCTCGCAGGCGAAAGTGAAGACGATGCTCGGCGTGAGCGACGCACTCGCAAAGCTCAACTACGAGCGGTGCGTGCGCGCGATCGCTCGCATCGCAGCCTGCTCTCAATGCGGTTGAATCTCATCAAACTGGTGGCTGCGTCACAGGTTCCAGGACTTTGAGGTTCCCGCCACAGACAAGCAGAACGCAAAGCCCAAGCCAACCGAGTTGAAGAAACAGGCTGTGCTGACGTTCAACGGACCCGCGTATCAAGGCAAGAGCGAAGTGATTGGGATTGCTCGTCACACTGCTGCTCGAATGGGACGTTCTGTGTTGCTCACACGCTGCTGCTGTCATGACAGGCTTGGCAGCGCACGAGCTCTCCGACACAGACCTCGAGTACGCTCAGGACCACCTGCGCATCCTCTGCGGGCTCTACGGTTCGTCAAGCAGTGCGTAGCTTTGCTCTATGTAGACGGATATCGTTCACACGCTGTCTATACTGCTACCGCAGGCATCCTCCGACCGCTGGACTTGATCCAAGCCTATCGCCTTGAGATGGGGCAGAAGTTCGCCAACTCGCGTGGCAAGGACCTCTACGCGTTCTGGGGCACGACGCTCGCTGCGAATATCAACGCGTACTTTGCTGACTCCGCCGCCGCCAAGAGCGAGCGCAAAGTGGTTGTGAACGTCGCGTCCCAGGAGTACTTCAAGAGCGTCCACGTGGACGCTCTCGATGAGGACATTGTCGTGATCGACTGCGTCTTCCAGGACGACGGGAAGGTCAAGTCCGTGTACGCGAAGCGCGCGCGCGGGCTCATGTGCCGGTACTTGGTGCAGAACCGAGTGGACTCGATCGAGGCGATCAAGGAGTTCGATCTAGAGGGCTACGTGTTTGCCGCGAAGGCGTCGAGCGAGACGACGTTCGTGTTCAACCGCACGGCTGCCAAACAGAAGGAGGTCCTCAAGGAGATCCAAGCGAAGGCGAAGCGGGCGAAAGAGCAGCAGCAGGCGATAGTGACAGCCGAGGTGAAGACGGAGGAGAATGAGGACGGTGGTGGCGACGATAGACAGGAGGAGCCGACGAGACCGACGCGCGCGTCGACGAGGAAGAAGCGCAAGACGGCGTGAAGAACCACTGAGCGAACAGCGTGAGGCAAGCGCTTGATGGATAAATAACACTAGACTTTGTTTCAAATCTACAGGGCGGAGGACGATGCTATCCACCAACCGCTCACCGATCGTCTAGTCTCTGGAAGTGGGTGAAGTTGCACTGCCAGCCGTAGATGGCGCCGATGAGCAGGAACACCGAGGTGAGCACGGCGCTGATCATCGTCTCGAACGCGTTCACGGTCGCGAAGCCCAGACACGCGAGCGGGACGAGCAGCGTGGTGATCATGAACACCGGGTGCGCGTCGCCGCAGAGCTTGGTCGGGCGATGCAGGTCGCGCATCGTGAACCGCAGCCGGATCGCCGCGAGGATAAGCGTGATGCTGCCGAGCCCGCCGAGCGCGTTCGAGATGCGGATCATGTCGCCGGTCTCGAGGTTCACCATGATGAGCATCACCGGCAGGCTGCAGAAGATCGCGCCGTGGGTCGTATTCTGGTTCGAGTTGTTGCTGTTGAGCAGTCGCAGAAACACATATCGTCAGTACCAGAGCTCCACTGAGGCTAGTAGTACCATACTGGCAGACAGAAGACTCACATGCCGAGGCCCGCAGGACCGAAGCGCTTGGCGACCATGCCGGTGGCCAAGAACGCGCTCGAGATGAGACCCGTGAGGTAGAGTCCCATGACGCTGAGCACCACGAGCGCAACGACGAGCACGTACATGGCCGTGCCGCCGAACGACACGACGATGTCGCTTACGGAGCTGTCGTCCCAGTCGGTCCACTTCGGGTTGTTGTTCGCCACGGACACGACCATCGTGAGTAGGTACGTGAGCGGGACGATCGCCAGCGCGAGGAACATCACTCGCCGGTACGTCTTCGTCGGATCCTGCACTTCGGTCGCAAACACCGAAATGTTGTGGAAACCGTGGAAGCTCCAGATGACATTGTTCAGCAGCAACGCGATGTCCACGTAGACACTGTTGCTGCTGCTGAGAGTGTCCCCCTCGCCAGCTGAAGACGTAGATGACGCTAGTGACGCGAGGAGGCGTCCACCTGACATAGCCGTGTTCTGGTACCGGAGCTGGGTGAGCGTGCTCCAATCGTTCGCGGCAGCTGCCCCACTTGCTATCAGCGCCTGCATGCAGAGAGAGAGAGAGAGAGAGAGAGAGAGAGTGAGCCATGGTTCGTCCATCACATGTGGATACCCAGCAGCCCATGCACACAGCAAGTGTACACCTACGTACCGTGTAGATCACGATCACGCCGAAGAAGAGCATCGAGACGATCTGTCCGACGCGCCGCAGACTGAAGAAGCCCGGCAGCGCCAGCAGGATCGGCAGTCCCTGGCGGAAGATCTCCTCGACCGTGGACCTGTCCGTGCTGTCCGAGTTGTCCGCGAAGAGCGCGACCGCCATGGACGAGATGAGCGCGCAGTTGATGCACGTGGCGACCCAGGACCAGTAGCCAGCTTGGAAGCCGCACTGGGGACCGAACGCGAGCGCGATCCAGTACGCGTGGCCGCCTGCAATCGAGAAAGTCGGGGTGAGAACCGAGGCATGCATCGACAGCGAGTCACCCCATAGCTACATAGACTTGTTACCTGCTTCGGGGATCGCCGAGACGAGCTCCGTGACGATGTAGCACATCGGGAGATAGAACACGACGGGGAACACGAAGAGCGCGAGGATGCCGATCGCAGGACCGCCAGCTGAGCACCAAACAACGCGATCCAGGCGCACTCGACAGTCAGTATCAAGGCATGACTCACCTGTTCCCTGGACTCACAAACAACAGCAGCAGTACGAGCTACGCACCGGTGACGACCTCCTGCGAGCCCATGGGACCGCCGCAGATCGAGAAGAAGCAGAGCGCAAGCACCGAAACCGTCGTGAGCACGCGCGCGCGCGCGTCCTTCGGCTCCGCTCTCGGCGACTGCTCCTCCTCTGCGTGGCGCTCCGTGCCGTCGACCTCACTCTCCATCACGACGAACTGGGACACATCGCTTGGCGTGCTCAGGCTGGTTTGTTGGTTGGTTGTTAAACAGAGACGGGGAAGCACACGAAGCCATATTCAGTCAGCCACTCTCTCTCCACCAGCTCGGTCTCCATGCGCGCGACTATTCACAAAGCAGACGTACTCGGAGACGCGGTCCGTGAGCCCCGTGTGCGTGTACGCGGCCATGGAGGCGTCGTCGTCCTGCCGCTTGGCTTGGTCGCCTGAGGCGCACATCCATGTACGCGCGGTGCGCTCTGCTAGCCACCGACGCGCGCGAGCGACAGCCAGAATGCCTGCGCTGGGTGGCGGCCTGCCGACCACAGAGACCGCAGAGACAGCGAGCGGGCGGGCAGCAGCAGCAGCACACACAGCCAGAGCGCTCACGAGGTCCACTATGCCAGCGCACGCACGTCGCTGTTGTTCGCGGCTCATTCGCCGCCCAGTTCCATTTGGTTGAGTTGCCCAGTTCACACGACCCCGAGCCCTTCCCACGGGATCAGATTCTGGTGTTCACCTCGACACCGCGAGGAGCCCTATTAGAGGTCCCTCAGCAAAAGGGTCCTTTAATAAGGCTCCCAACGGTTGACTGAATCGGCAGAGTGGGACGCAGCCATGAAGAGCTCAGCTCTGACAAAGGAGAAGCCACCAAGGAAGAGCGCCAAGCAGCAGCTGCTGGCTCCCACCCGCCGCAGATTCTCTCCCCCGACCTCCGCATGACGGAGCGATCTCCCAGCAGCTCACTCCGCGACAGACCCGCAGCAGCAGCGATGGCGACGGGCGTGGATCAGCCGCTGCTGCCGACGCGATCGAGCAACAACTACTTTGGCGCGGTCGGCGACGGCGCAGCATCGCGCCGAAGACGCTTCGTGGACCGGCGCGGACGCTTCCAGCAGTCGCATGGCTCCTACAAGTGCGTCTGTGTGCTGCTCTGCAGTATGTGTGTGTATGTGTATGCGCTAAACTTCCTGTGTGGTGTGTGCACGTTGACGCTGTGCGCATGTTCGCAGTGTGAGGCGATCTGGAGGCGACTGGCGCCAGATCTACTACGAGGACGTGTTCAACACCGTGATCCACACCAAGACGACGCGCATTGTCACGGGCATCTTCGTTCTGGTACGCTGCATTTGTTTGTGCATCACTGTGCGAAGATGGCCTAAGCACTCACGCTTGCTTCTCGTTGTGATGTGGGATGCATTGTCCATCGCGTGCAGTACTTCTTCATCATCTTCCTGTTCGCGGTTCTCTATCTGGACATCTCGAAGACGCGCGAGGAGTGCCACGTGGGCATCAAGACGCTCATGGAGGCTTACATCTTCTCGCTCGAGACGATCGTACGTGTGCTTGCACATATATTGGCTCGACTGTTGGCGTGCTGACAGTAACGGTTGCTCGACTGTGTTTCGTATTGCAGATGACGATTGGCTACGGCGCACCGACGAACGACATCTTCTACGGCGGATGCTCGTCTATGGCGACGCTGCTGACGCTCGAGGTGAGAGGCGCGCTGACACTACTGAGCTGTTACTCCAGGTGACTTACCCTGTATGTTTTGTGTCCTTTGCAGTCGTTCGCTGGCATCTTCCTGGACTCGATCTGCATCGGCATGTTCTACGCGCGCTTCTCTCGCGCCAATGTACGTCACCACGCCAGGCTTGCATGGGCTCGTATCATCCGCCTGGGTATGAGGACGAAGTTTCACGAGCGATGCTGTCGTGTATCTCTCCAGAAACGCGCCAACACGATCATGTTCACCAAGTTCGCGGTGATCCGTAAGATCCGCGGCAGCTTCTACCTCATGTTCCAGGTCTGCGAGCGCCGCAAGCACCAGCTCGTGGAGGCGCACGTGCGACTGTACTCGGTGCGCCACGACTTTGACGACGACGGGAATCCCGAGAGTCTCTTCCAGTGCCACCAGATGCGAGTGCAGCAGCCGGACGACGACACCGGCGCGATGCTGCTGATGGTGCTGCCGCAGGTGATCGTGCACCGCATCGACCCATGGAGTCCGCTGTTCCCGCCCGAGTGTCTGCCGACAGAGGGTCACTACCCGAACGTGTGTCCGTCGTTCCCGGACCCGTCGCAGCGCACGATCGACATGGAGAACGGGAACCGCGACGGGCTCGCTCCTGGCGCGTCGCTGCCGTACAAGCAGCCTACGCGCGCGCAGATCGTAAACCACCTGCGCAAGTCGGAGCTCGAGGTCATCGCGATTCTTGAAGGAATCGACGGCTCGACGTCCAACACGATGCAGGCGCGCCACTCGTACACGGACGAGGACATGGCGTGGGACGCGACGTTCGAGAACTGCGTCTCGAAGACGCCGGACTGCGTGCACATCAACTTTGACAAGTTCCACCTGCTCAAGCCCGTGCCCGAGGACGTCGCGCAGTGCAAGTCCGTCTCGATGTTCTAGATGCGTGTAGGACGGTGGAGCTTACCAGTGGACGCTCGGTACTGGACGGCAGAGCTCTCGATGCATGCTAGTGTGAGTGTTTGGATTGAATTCGTAAGAGGAGGAGGGCTTTCCTGTTTGTTTGCCAGTGAGTGGACACTACAATGCTCTCTCGCGTCCAGGCTCGCTGGACGTCAACCCGGATCTGGGGCTGGTGGACGGCGTTGGTCCGCACCACTGGGCTATCAGCGCGATCGGCTGCGTGCGCTGGATGCTCGGCGGCCACGCGCTCTTCGAAGCCACGACCGACACATTCTTCAGCGCGCCGCAGTCCGCAGCAGCAGACATCCGCAGAAAGCGGTGATCGAAGAGCCCATGCGCCTGATCCTGAGCGTCGCGCTCTCGACACAAAATGCAGCCACCACCGTTCGGATCAGCCAACACCAGGCGGGTTGCGATCTGGCGGCGCTCTCGCAACCTGTAATCTCTGCCTGATAGATTCTGTGGAGCGATCATCGCATCGATGGCTGCGTTGCTGAGAAGCCGAGCTCTTGCGTTTGTGTGGAGCTGGTGGGCTTCACGAAACGCTGCTGCCACACGCTCGCTCGCTTAAGCGATCAGGATCCTGTCCACAAACAAGAGAGAGGCTAGTGGGCGAGCTCGCACATATGGCGTCGTCACGCCATGATCGCGTGCACGTTGCAAACGCGGCGAGCGTAAAGGACAGCGAGCCATAAGCACTGCTTATGGCTCACGCACGCAGCTGCGGCGGCACCACCGTGCCAGCAATCAACTGTAAACATCCCAGCAGACTGTAAACAGCAAGCGACTTCTTTTTCAAGAAACGGGATCGACGTTGGAACTAAATAGGAACAGGACGAGACTAGAGGAACACGACGTGCGCATGCTGCTGCTGCTGCTGCTGCTGCTGCTGCAGGAAGTACGCTTGGCTCTGGTGGCCGCAGTCGTCTGCGGTGAGCACCGGCTCAACGAAGAGCGAGTCGAGGAGCTCCATGATCTCGTAGTCCGAGATGTTCTCGGCGGCTGAGGCGGAGGCGACGACAAAGTTGCTTGAGTCGAGGGACAGTCCATCTGTTGTCACAGGTGCTTGGTGTCGGTGATCGTGGTGCCCACTTGCGTCTGTCGCCTTGCGGATGAAGCGGCTCGACAGTGCCTTGGTCGCTGCGCCGCTCGAGCTCGCCTTTGTCGACTCCTTCGCAGGCTTGACGATCGAGTGCGTCGGGTGCTGCGACTTCATGTGGCGCGTGAGGTTGCCCGCCGTGCTGAACGTCTTGGAGCAGTCGGCCACCTGGCACGTGTGCGGCGTGGTGCCCATGTGCACCTTGAGGTGGCGGATGAGCTTCTCCTTCTTCGTGAAGATGCGCGTGCACTCGGTGACGGGGCACTTGAGCTTGCTGAGCGTGTGCAGGCGCTTGTGGCGCGCGAGGTTGCCCGACGTGCTGAAGCGCTTACCGCAGCTCGCGATCGGGCACACGTGCGGCTTCTCGCCCGTGTGCGTCTTCATGTGCTCGTGCAGCGTGAACTTGCGGTGGAAGCGCCCGCCGCAGTGCGGCACAGGGCAGCTGAACGGCCGGTCCTGCGCCGCCAGCAGCGGCTGCGACGACTGCGACTGCGCGGCCAGGAGCATGGAGAGCATGGCGCTGCCGCCGATGCCGCTCATCGCTGCTGCGGGGTCGGGCGAGGGGCTCTTGTCCGCGCGCGGGTCGCTCGCGAAATGGAGCGCTGCGGGCGGTGGGTTCGCCGTGCTGGCGTGCTGGTGCTGCTGCTGGTTGAACATGGCGGTGGCGGAAGAGAAACGCGGCGGAAGGAGGAAGTAATAGCGAAGCGGAGGGGGGGGGGGGGGGGGGGGG
>JAADWH010000264.1:0-30799 GCA_023335995.1 Globisporangium nagaii
GGTGAGCTCGTGTCGGAGGGTGTGGAGGCCTACTACCACGAGTGTAGGAAGAACTTTTTGTTGCATCACAAGTTTTGCATTTGCGACAGGGAGGTGCTGATCAACGGATCATTCAACTGGTCCGAGAACGCCGTGTCCAACGGCGAGGTCGTCGACATCAGGTCGGGCGATCCAGTCGTGATCGGCAGATATGAGAAAGCGTTCAGCAACTTGCTCGACAAGTCACTGTGCGCTGTCGGGAGCGACTTCGACGGTGAGCAGCGGACGGGTCCGCACTGCTGTGGAGAGTATTACTTTGAGCCATAAGCGATTCTGCAGAGTACATCGATTCTTTTCGACTTCGTTGTGGCTCGGTTAAGGACGTTCTGCTTGTGGTGTTGAAAGCCGCGAGCGAGCAGCTCGCGTCGCTGTGGTGTCGGCGAAAAGTCCGCGTGTCTCCGAAGATGCTGCGGATGGTCTCGAGGGGAACGAGTCTGACGACGCTGCGTGTTGCGAGAAAAGCGATCGAAGACGACCCCGCCGCTGGCGCTTTTGCGGAGAGCGTCGGCGACGTGGTCGAGGGTGGCGGAGTCGATAAGCTCGGTGCGGCGCAGGCGGCGAAGGTGGGCAGCGAAGGTGGTGTCGAGCTTGAGATGTGAACGGCAGAGGCCGTCGGTTTGTCAAAGACGACGGGGTTGCGCTGGGTCCAGAGCTGGTGGTGCGCGATGGCGCGGAAGATGAACCAGGCGGTGCATACAAACGTGGCGTCACAGAAGAGAGTGGGGGTCGAGGTCCGTGTGGTTGGAGATGAACGGCGCCAAGATGGAGAAGGAGTCCGAACGCTCGTCCGAGAAATGGACTCCTCTGTCGCCGACATGGCAATCTTCGTCATTCTCCGTCCAACGAAGACGAAATGATGGAGATCGCCATTTCGGCACGAACGGAAACGTCGTCTGAGAACCCTCTTGTACTCAGTTCATAGCTGGGACGGAAGGTTGAAAGCGTATTTGGTTTTCATCGCCGCAGTTCCCTCAGCCCAGGTCAATTTCGTACGCAGCACAGGACGTACGAATACCTCCCAGGCAAGATGTGGAGTCTCATCGGCGACAGACTGTTCTCTGCAAGTCCCTATCTATCTCCTGCATCCGAGGGTCGAATGATTCGACCTCCTAATTGCCGTGTGATCGTTTCCCATGTATTTCAGAGAACTCATCGTTTCGACACCGTCTGGGATGCCTGATGGAACCGTTAGCGTCGACGTCATGGAAACCGAGAGGTCAGCACCTCGCAGTTGCCCGCTCCATCGACCTTCGACTCCGTTTCAGATACACTTATTTGAACTTAGCAGTTATGGAGGCTTCTCACAGAGCTGGCTCTGGCAAAAAGATCGTCATATCTATTTGCAAGCGTTCTGGACGCGAGAAGAAGCCGAGACTGCCTCACTAAGCACCGCATTTTACGGTATGCTAAGAACTCTGCCTCCTCTCAAGCGTCCAAGGCTCTCAACAGCGCGGAGGTCCGGAGAAAAATGATCGCGCGTGATCTCATTTGAGAGTTGAGCATAACGCTCGCGATCGCATCCACTTCGCCAGCCCCAAGCATGCAAAGCTTCGCGATGACGAGAAGTTCGGGTGCACGAGTACCTTCGTTCCTGACGAGCGCACGGAATTGCTTGAAACCGTGTAAAATCGCAGGTTACACGCGTATAAATAGCAAAAGAGCGGCATCTTGGATGCGATGCAGCAAGGAGCCCGAGAAGATGCCTGCCGACACAATTCTGCGAGCGAGCCGAGAATGGCTTTGGCTTGTATTTTTGTCGGACGAGCCGCTCGCTTCTTGTTTACTATTGGCTTCCCCATCATCAAGCGCTATCGCGTCTCGTTCTTCCGCTCTCGCTCCATGCGAAGCAACGTGCTTCCGCACAGGCATTCGAGAATTCAAGACGGAGACCGCGAGGGAGACCACAAACTCCGGCAAAGCGAGAGCAGAAGTTCGTCACGGCAGGCTTCGCGTACGCACAAAACTAGCTGCTAGCCACGCGCGCGGGGATCAGCGCCATGAGTGGCCTGTTGTGCTCTCCACCAGGTCGACACTTCGGGCGAAAGTGCATCCTGCTCGCGCTCTCGATCGTTTTTGCGGCGACTTTGACGGTACGAACGCTGTGCCACAAGCTCCAGATGAGCATCCGTTTGACTCGCATTCTAATCCTCGCTTCTCTCTTGGTTACCCTCCACAGGCAGCGCTTGCGCCGAACCAGTTTCTAGGCACGTGTCTCGATGAGAAGTGGGTCACGAGCATGGAGGCGACGCTGAAGGTGTCGCGCCACGACCGCGACGCGCTCGGACGCCTCGTGCATCCGTTTCTCCAGCCTGCCCAGGCTCACGTCCGCTTCAAGGTACTTTGTCTCATTCTGTAGCTTTCATATAGCACCATTAGACTCACATCCCAGCTTTGTTTGTGTCGACGTCTACGAAACTCCAGGTTGACGATCCTCGAACGCAGAGCCCCAAAGTCTACGCGGATGAGTGCGTCCCAAAGAGCGCCACGATCTACGGCGTCGGTGTCGCTGTGGATGCCGCGACGGGCAAAGTGACCGACAAAGGCTCCGTGAACGGCTCCATCGTCGTGGAGCTCAACGGCTGGAACACCCACACGATCAACAGCCTCGTGTTCTCGATCCTCGCCACCGAAGTGGTGCGTCGAACGCTCTCCCTCGATCTTGTCACCACCCGTTTTGTGGGTTGTAGATCTCACAGCTCTTGTGTATCCGCAGTACGGCTATCGCGTCTCGTTCTACTCGATCGGGTCGGTGGATCTGACGGCTGAGCGCATGTCGTCCGTGCGCTCGGGTCAGTGCACGCCGACACACCTGAACTTCGAGGTCTGGACGCTCGCAGCCCGAGAGCGCGCGCTCGCAGTGTACGCGAACGAGTCGTACGCGGCCGGCGCGATGGGCTACTTTGGCTACTCGGGACTGTACACGACCGCCGACTTTGTCGAGAAAGGCGCGGATGCGACAGTGTACTCGCCGGCGTTCTACGCGGACTTCTGGAAGGACTACCGCTCGAATGACGCGCTGCTCGACGCGCTTTCGTTCGACAAGTTCACGAGCAACAGCGCGTTCTACCCGATCAAGAACGGCGGCTGCGCGGACAAGAGCTTTGGCTGCGAGAACCAGTGCTCCAAGGCGCTCGCGTGCACCGAGCGCGAGGCGAAGGGCGGCAAGTGCATGGTTATCATGCTCATGTACGACTCGTACGACCCTGGGTACGCCCAAGCTGCGATCTCGAACCTGGGCATCCCAGCCTACTTCTGCTTCCTCGGCTACGGAGGCGTTGAGCGGTACGCGCTCGCGGCGCAGAAGCAGGGACTGCCCGTGCTCTTCTACCACTACATGCCCGATCTCTTTCTGCTGCGCTACTCGACGCTCTTTAAGCGCGTGTTCCTGCCATATCCGTCGCCTGAGCGGGTCGCGATGGCCACGGGCACGTTTGGCGAGAACGGCTACGGGCAGAAAACCGATAACCCCGTGGACGTCGACTACTCGTCGACGCGCATCACGAAGTACGCGGCGTCGGTGCTCCAGGAATCCGACGGACCGATCGCGCAGCTCGTGGCCAAGTACACTCTCTCGGATCTCAACATCAACGACCTCATCCGGGTCTACTTTGACGCTTCGAACGACGCAAAGGAGCCCGACCCGGAGTTCCGCGCGGCGTGCAACTGGCTCAAGGCGAACTACGACATCTGGAAGCTCTGGCTCGACAGACTCCCGCTCTGCTCGCTCACCTCGCACATGGAGTACGACGTGAGAGGCTGCGAGAACGGGAGCGACACACGCTCGATCGAGTTCAAGTGGACGACGCCACATCCAGAGAACGTTGCAGTGCCGTTCGTGTGC
Organism: Globisporangium nagaii; assembly: GCA_023335995.1. NCBI lineage: Eukaryota > Oomycota > Peronosporomycetes > Pythiales > Pythiaceae > Globisporangium > Globisporangium nagaii. The sequence continues at coordinate 3,881 of JAADWH010000264.1, forward strand.
GACGGCGGCGTCTCGACGCTGCCAAAGCCGATCGTCACGAGCCGCTCGTGCGCCTGGATCCTCGAAGACGAGCGGCGCTGGATCGAGTGGATTGATCAGAAGCCCGTCTGCGACGCCTCGTTCTACTCGTACGAGGTTTCGGATTGCGACTCGAGTGCGCAGCGCCATGTGACGTTCTTCTGGTTCATCGCGGATCCGAAAGACGCGAGCAAGTCTGCTGAGTGCCGAGACGGCGTGACGCTCCCCGAGTCCCTCTCGGTCGACTGCGAGTACATGCCCATGAGCTCCGACGGGTTCCGCGCGATCCTCGTGATCGCAATCATCATCGCGATCCTCCACGTCGTCGCCATGATCTTCGTGTTCATAAACCGCGCGACGCCGATCATCAAGCGGTCGCAGTTCGAGCTCCTGGAGCTCATGATCTTCGGCGGACTGCTCGTGTGCATCGCGTCGGTCGTGTACGCTGGCGAGCCGTCGCACTTGCTCTGCGGTCTGCGACCCGTGACGATCTCCACGGGCTTCACGACGATCTTCAGCGCGCTCTTCGTCAAGTCACTGCGCGTCTACCGCGTGTTCATGAAGAGCGCCATGAAGCGCGTCAAGGTGTCGCTCTTCATGATGCTCAAGTTCTTCCTTCTCTTCTTCGCAGTCGATGTCGTGATCATCACGGCGTGGTTCGCGATCGATTTCCCCGCACCAACGACGACGACCCACCAGGCGCGCGAGTTCCGCGGCGAGATCGACCAGATCCGCTGCCAGTCCTCGAGCTTCATCTACAGCGCGCTGCTGATCTTCTGGAAGGCGATCCTGCTGTTCATGGGACTCTACATCTCCTTCCTCGTGCGCAACGTCTCGAGCGACTTCCAGGAGTCCATGTGGATTTTCGCGTCCGCGCTCGTCGTGCTCATCGGCAGCCTCGTGATCATGCCGCTGACGTACCTAGTGGAGATGGCGGCCGCGCCGTTCTACATCTTTCTCTCCGTCACGCTCCTGCTCTGCACGCTGCTCGTGATGGCGTTCATGCTCGGACCCAAGCTCTTCCGGCTCAACGCTGTCATGTCGAAGCGCTCGAGCACGAGTACCACCAACGCCTCGGACAGGTACGGCTCGGCGAAAGGAGGCACCAAAATCACTGGGAGCGAAGACGGCGACTCGTCCACGACGACGACTGTCGTGGTCAGGAAGAAGAGCGCAGCAGCCGTGGTAAACCCCGTGGGGAACTGAGCTCGAGTTCATCACGGCACTGCCGACTTCAAAGAATATAGACGCATACATAAAGAACACTGACTTGATACCGATTCGCGACATGACTTGCTGAGCTCGTTCAGCTGATGAGAAGAGCGCACATTGCTCGGAGTGATGGCTACACTTTCAACTGTGTTGGCTGTTTAATTTAGTGACATGGAGAATATATGAGATTAAACATACCGATGGTGAAAACTCAACGGATATCCGCTTTCTGTGCAATTCTTCGGCGAGCCACAAAGCTCGTGAGCTTCGTCTTCTTCTTCTGTCGGCAGCCCCCTGCTTCGAAGCTTCGATCAACGCTCGAAGGATCGAAGGAGCTCTGCGATGGGACTCTTCTCGACGACGCGAAAAGCTGTTTCCACAGACAGCGATAGCATTCGCATTGGGAAAGCCACCGAGCTTTTTCTCTCGACTTTCTGCGAATGGCCCAATGAAGAAAAAGCAAGTCGCCATTTCCAGAACGACTGGAGCTCATCCCACGCCATGCAAGGCTGAATGACCTCTGAAGTTCCACCCGTGCAGCAGTCGTTCACGATAGAGTGCAATGCTCTGCCAGGTGCAGTGTATGATCGCTCGAGGGCTTCATTCAATGGACAATGTCGATTGTCCACGTGGACACCTGCGATTCAAATGCAAAACTGGAGCTGAATGGATCGGTGGTGACTTCCACGAATGAAAATCCATTCAGTTCCGGGTTCAGCTTTCCGCCGACGCCTCCCTCGATGGATCGCGTCAAACCTTCTTAACCACATTCCCACTTACAATTTGATTCGTTGATGCTCTATATTCGCCACAAATAAACCTCCGCACCATCCGCTTTGCCAAGGATAGAGGCCAACAAATCGAGAAAGTGGGACGCTTGAGTCCAGACGCAAGTCGGGTCAGCGAAAGCAAATGGTTCTCGCAGAACGCTTCGTCACTTTGCGCGGCTCCTCATCCGCGCCAGTCACGCCTTTCGAAATGGAAAGAAGCACTTGCCTCTGCATTGGCCAATGGACGCGCGCCAGCCGGTGTGGCGGAAGCGGATACAAACAAATCATCTGGCGCGACGCGGCCGAGCGACTTTACCATCCATCGCTGGTCAAGAGAGCGCGCTGGGTTGCCAGACAGACGGGAGCGCTCATTTCCCCATACTCTACGTCCCTGGCGTGAGTGCGCGGCTGGCTCGCTCGGGTCCCAGCTTCTTCATCCCCTTCCTGCGCGCGCGATCGGCCGCAGACACAGAGTCCCGGCAGGTTATAGAGACGGCCATCCGCCCAGTCGTCGGAGCTCCTCGCCACGTCACGTCACCACCACCAAGCCAGCTTGGTAGATAACACCATTCAGACAGATACGAGATGAAGGCGACGATCACGCGTGTCGCGTGGCTCGCGGCGGCGCTGAGCGCGAGCGCCATGCTCGCAGAGGCCGTCTCCACAGCAGGGCTGAGCGACGACGCGGGCGTCGCACAGTCCGACGCGCGCAGTTTGGTCGAAGAGCTGCGCGCGCTGGGCAACGCCGCGCACGAACAGACCACATGGCGCGACCCGCGAGCGCTGCAGGCGACGAACGCAAACGCTGGCAGCTTCTCTGCAGACGCGCCGTCATCGGCCGCCCCGCCGCCGGCACCAGCAAACTCCGGGGTGGCAGCACCGACGCCGTCAACGGCGTCGTCCAACTCGACGACCGACACGACGCCAGTGCCCACGAGCGTCGCCCCAGTGCCGAGCCCGACGGTGCCAGTTCCAGTGTCGACGATCCCGACGCCCCCTCCGACGCCAGTGCCGAGCCCGAGTCCGACCCCAGAGCCGACGCCGGCACCGACGCCAGTGCCGACAGACGCGCCAACGCCAACTCCGTCCCATTCACCCGAGACGCCGGCTCCGGAGCCGACCACGACGGCCCCGCCGCCGAGCACTCCGACTCCTACGCCATCGCCCCAGGACGACACGCCAGTCCCGCCGCGGTCGCCAACGCCAGCGCCGACGCCGAAGCCGAACCTCATCTTCGACATCAAGATCGCGGACGACGACGGTCATGCCAAGAAGTACGTGCGCAACAGCGACAAGGACGCGGCGGCGACACCCGCGCCTGATTCCACACACACGAGCGAGAACGACGACGACGACGATGCAGCAGCAGCTGACAAGGAAGACCGGTCGAGTGGCGACGGCAGCGGCTCGAAAGAGACGTCGACGACCAGCACGAGCACCACGAAGCAGGAGAAAGTGATCGGCGGCAAGGCGCGGGACAACCCGGTGAACGCCGTGACGATGTCCAAGGACCTGGCCGAGTTCCACGACGTCGTGCGGTTCGCCACGTGCATGTTCGCTGGCGTCTCGGTCGCGCTGCTGCTCTTCTTCCACTACGTGTCGCTCGACCCGAACGTGGACTGGTCCAGCGCGCTGCTCTGGTCGCCCAACACGTGGGAGTTCGTGCTCTACCTCGGCTACCTGCAGCAGATGGGCTCGCTCTCGCAGCTCAACCTCATGAACACGCCCTACTTCCTCTGGGACTTCACCGACTCGTTCTCCTGGTCGCTCTTCCTCGTGCACCGCAGCGCTGCTGCGGACACAGCCGCGCGACGTCTCGACTCCGTCGTGCTCCCGGGCGTCGTAGCGTTCGGCGACCGCATCGGCGTCGAGGAGACGAGTCTGCTCTTCATCTGCGCCTTCGCGTTCCTGCTGGTCTTCGGCGTCCTCTTCGCGGTCTACGTGGCGCTCGTGCTGTTCGCGAAACGCAAGGCCGAGGACAAGTTCGACGCCGTCGTGGACAATTACTCGGTCATCGATCCGTCGCAGGCGCGCGACGCCGTCTTCGGGCTGCGCCTCGTGTCGCTACGCTTCCTGGGGCTCTGCGTGCTCATCTGGCTCTTCGCGCTCTACCCGCTGAGCCTCTTCGCCACGTTCGAGATCTCGATGCAGATCGACTCGGCGTCCGTGTCCGTCGGCTCGCTGCTGCTCGCGATCGTCGTGCTCGGCGTCGTGTGCCTGTGCGTGCTGTTCATCAGCGCGAAGGAGCTCTACGGTAAGAGCGAGGGCGAGCTCGCGGACGTGAAGAACCTCGCGCTCTGGGGCTCGCTCTACGCGGCGTACACGCACCGCCGGCGGCTCTTCTTCCTCGTCGTGGCGTTCGTGCAGATCCTCTCGGGCGTGCTCATCGGCGCAATGACGACCGCCGGGTCGCCCACCGTGCTGCTCCTGGCCGTGCTCGTGCTCCAGGTCGCGTACCTCGGCGCCGTGTTCTTCCAGGCGGGCTTCATCAGTATCTCGGTCGGGCTCTTCACGTTCGCGCTCTCGGTCGTCAAAATCGTCAACTACGCGCTCGCGTTCGCGTTCCTCGAAGCCACGAACCAGTCCAGCGGCGTGCGCACGCGCGTCGCCACGGCCTTCATCTTCATTAACTCGGTCGTGCTCATCGCCTGGTTCGTGCGCCACGCGATCATGTTCGTGCTCACGCTGCGAGCGCTGGCGCAGCGCGACGACAGCGATAGTGACAGCAGCAGCAATAGACGCCAGCAGCACCCAGGACACCACCACTACGCTCATGACGACGACGACGACGACGACGACGAGCTCCCGCCGGAGATGGTCGAGTTCCAGACGCCGATGGAGCGAGACGGCTCGGGCAACGGCAGCCACTCGATCGAACTCAAGCCGCCGGCGCTCTCGGAGTCGCAGATGTCGGCGCGCGGCTCGAACGTGTACGTGACAATGGTCGTGTCGCCGCCGCACGAGCGCGACCCGTCGAGCCACACGGCAGCAAGCAGCGCAACGCCGCCGCGCGGCACGATCAAGATCGCGCTGTAGCCTGCGTGTGTGTGTGACGGAGAGTTGTGGTGCGTGGCTGTAGTGAGTGGAGTGAGTGAGTGAGTGGTATTGTTATGAGTGACGTGGTGAGCGAAATGAACACGAGTTTTGGCCATCTAGCACTTCCGTTCGCGCCTGTTTCGTAGCCGCATGAGACAGCTGCAGCACGCCTGCCGTCCACACACACACACAGGAGACTGCGCACTGATGGCGCTGCTGGGGGCACAGCCACACGAGCGCGACGCGCTGGCGGCGGAGGTGTCCAGCGCCGCTCATGTGCTCCATCTGGGTAAAATCCGCGTCAGTCCAGATGCTCGAAATGGCGCACTCTATTTACACACTTTGTTGTTACATTCATGTAGAGGGATCCACAAAATGCATGCTCAATGTATGCAATCAGAGTGTAGCAGCATCCAGCGTCCATCTTTTTCCTTCCGTCTTTCCAGGAGTGACGGTCCCGTCTCGTTTCTTTTGGGAAGCGCCGCCATATTCAACCAGCGCCAGAACGCGACAGACTCCGGAGCAGCCATGCCGCCCATGCGCTGGACGCCGCTCGCCGTGCAGGGCGCGACGCCGACGATCAAGAACCACAGCGCCACGGTCATCTCGCGCCACGAGATCCTTGTCTTCGGCGGCTACGACGGGCGGCGCAACCACAACGAGCTCTACGTCTTCGACTGCCGCTCGTACACGTGGCGCGAGCTCTTCGCGGCGCGAGACGTGCGCGGCACGGCGCCCGCGGGCCGCAACGGCCACACGGCCACGCTCGCGGATGGCAACAAGGTATTCATCATCGGCGGCTGGCTCGGCAGCGGCCCGCTCGCGGCCGACGACCTGCACGTGCTCGACATTGAGCGGTGGCAGTGGAGCCAGCCGAGCGTGCGCGGCGTCGGGCCGGGGCCGTGCAACATGCACACGGCAGACTACCTGCCGCATCTCAGGAGCATCCTGCTGTTCCGAGGCGGTGACGGGCGCGAGTACCTGAATGATCTGCATGCGCTGGACATCGATCTCATGGAGTGGCGCAAGATCCACGCGACGGGCGAAGTGCCGGCGCCGCGAGCGAACCACAGCTCAGCGGTTGTCGGCAGGCAAGTGCTCGTGTTCGGCGGCTGGGACGGACAGAAGCGGCTTAACGACATCCACATCCTGGACACGGACACGTTCACGTGGTCGCGCGCGGACGTGAAGTCGCCGCTGCCGCACCCGCGCGCGGGGATGACGTTCTCGTGCCACAAGGATCGCATTTTCCTGTTCGGCGGCTCCGGGCCGTCTGCGAAATGCTACAATGATCTGCATATTTATGAGCCATACGAGCAAGTGTGGATGGAGACGCTCCAGCTGCCCGCAGACAGCGACCGGAGTCCGAATGGAGCGGAGGAAGAAGACATCGGCGGCGTGACGCTCACGCCGCAGCAGCTGGTGGACTATGGGATGTACGGTGACGGCGACGCGAACCCGAACGATAATCCGCACCACGACCAGATCGTGATCTTCGGGAACGGTCCAGGACGGCGCGCGGGCCACTCGTGCTCGGTCGTGGACCGCAAGCTGTTTGTGTTTGGCGGCTCGTACGGCAGCGAGTACCTGAACGACTTTTACGTGCTTGACACGGACCCGCCGCCACGCGCCGCGATCTCGTACGCGTCGTCCACGCAGACGCTGCAGCAGTCACTCAAGTACTTTATGAACTCGGAGGAGTTCTCGGACATCTCTTTCGTACGTCCTTGCTGTTTGCTGTTTGTTGTTGCTGGTGCGTTGTGAGGGTGTCGTTTGGTGATCTGACAGAGTTTGTCCTTATTCTCTTTCTATCTCCAACAGCTTGTCGAAGGACGGGTGGTGTATGCGCACAAAGTGATCCTGTCGCTGCTGAGCGAGCGCTTCCGAGGCATGTTCACTGCGGGATTCCGAGAGTCGAGCCAGAAAGAGATCGCGCTCCCGGACATTCGATACGTCGTGTTCCTGAAGATGATCGAGTATTTGTACACGGGCCACGCGGTGGAAGGCTCCATGACGCAGCGCAGCTCGCCCACAGCGCACAGCCGCAGAGAGCGACCAAAAGCGCTGCTTCACATGCAGAAAGCAAACGAGCAGCATGGGCGATGGTCGTCGTTCCACCCGAGCAACGAGCGAGACGTGCGCGCGGCTCGCACGTACCTCGCGTACGTGGACGACGAGGACGAAGAGTGCGGTGACGAGGACGTGAGCGAAGAGGATGACGAGGACGACGAGGACGATGAAGACTTCATCGGCTCAACAGGCGACCTTGACACGACGCTGGATCTGCTGGTGCTCGCAGACCAGTTCATGCTCGACCACCTGAAGCAGATCTGCGAGCGAGCGCTGCAGTACTCGGTTACGGACGAAACCGTGGACTACATCTTGGACGCTGCGGACCGCAGCAATGCACTGCAGCTGAAAGCGATCTGCATGCACTTTCTGCGGAATCAAGACGCGGCGTCGCGCTACACGTATCACCCAGACGAGCTTCAGCACCAGCACCAGCAAGACCCAGACGCGTACACAGACCAGCGGCGACACAGCATCGAGTGAACTGGTGGTATCTAATCAATGGCACGTACGATATTTGGTGGTCAGTATTCGCGAGCGGGATGCTTCTCCATCGTGCATTCGCGAGGCAACCCGGAGAAGCGCAGGCTGCTTTGTGGCTTGTGTGCTGTTTCCACACCCACTTTCAAGCGCCGAGTGAGGATCTGGAAGGAGCGGCACTTACGCCATATCGCGCAGGGTGAGGCATGCGTGCATTCGAAAAGCGGCCGTGCTGCCATGGCTGTGAGCAGTGTGTGCAACTTGCCAAATCTTCACAGTGTTGCGTCGTGTTTTCGCAGGAGATCGGCGACTGGAATGATGGTAGGGAGATCCACGAGCTGACAAGAATGTATGCAATGACCTCCACTGCATTCGCGAACTCAACTTGGTTGCCTGGGAACATGTGTGCCAGTAATCAACGCATCTATGTGCATACGAGCGCTGCCATCTGCGGGGCGAGGCACACCGAGTCTCTCGTCTTCGTCATTCGTCAATTCCCCAGCAAGCGAGCGCAAGTCAGCAGCAACGAGGCAGTACCGAGAACCATGGCGTTCCAGATCATCGAGGGACCAGTCCAAGAAACCAGCACGGCGACGCGACTTGCCCCGAACCAAAAGTTTGAGAAGCGCTTCACGTTCGACGGAAAGGCTCTCAGCGCAGCGATCGAGCAGCTCACGCTCTCGACGCCAGGGTTCACGCACGTGAGCTACAACCAGAGCGTCCGCGAGAACGAGATCTGGGTGACTGGCGACTCGGAGGAGATCGTCAGCGCAGTCAAAGTGGTTCCAGCTGGACCGCAAGGCTGGGAGATTCACGTCGACGAGCACTTTGGGAAGGGCCACTTGCTGACTGAGGTACTGCTCGCGCAGCCGTCTCGCGTGAAGGACGTCGCGTGCAGTGGCTCGGCTGTGGTTGTGCTCGACGAGAGCGTCGTCACGAAGGATCAGCGCGACTCGAATCTCAAGATCAGCCTCGCTGGCGATGGCGATCTGTACCTGTCGGACGACCACTTGAACCTCCAGTCGTTCGACTTCTCGTCGTCCGGCAAGGGCGAGGTGCAGCTTGCAGCGCCAAGCGTGGTGGTGGCGGAGAACGCGAGCATCCACGCCGTGGACGCGTCCCGCATCCGGATCTTCACCAGCAAGCTTGAAGCGAAGAACGTCGAGCTCTCGATCACTGGCAGCGGCGACTTCCAAGTCGCAGTTCCGAGCATGGGTCGCACCGACAACTCGTCGAGCCTGGTTGCGAAAGAGAGGCTGCGCATATCTGTCACTGGCGCGGGAGACATGGACATCTTCTACCCGATCGTGCGCGCGGGCGAGCTGAGCGCGTCCGTGACTGGCTCGGGCGACATCCGTCTCACTGCCCGCAACGAGATCTCCGTCGAGAGCCTGAAGAGCAGCGTCGCTGACTTTGGTGGCATCGTTGTTTACGCGCGCGGCGGATCGAGCAACTCGCAGGCGATCTCGACTGTCGGTCACGGAGAGGTCGACACGGGCGACATCTCCACAGTCTCGTCTAACGTCAGCATTGTCGGCAAAGGGGATGTGATCGTCCAGGCAACCGGCGCGATCCGAGCCAACATCATCGGCTCCGGCTCTGTTCGCTACATCGGCGACGCACCGACGAGCATCGAAGGCAGTGCCACGAACGTGAAGAGCATGACGCGCGATCCTGCCAAGCCGCACTTAGGAAGGGCGACGGAGCAGAAAGAAGCATGCCACGTGCCTGAGAAGAGCCTCGCGTTCTCGGAGATCGGCGTGAAGCGGAGCAGCAACCATGTGTACAAGGTGAAGATCCGCAGCTTCTCCGAGCTGAAGGACAAGGTGCGCCGGTTCTTCGGTTTTGGCGCGGATGCCACCGCCGCCGCCCCCTCTGCCGCTGGACCGTAGCGTGCTGTGCTCATAGTCTGCAGGCGTCCAGCAATACCAGCGAGTCTCTCACTCCAACAACCTTCGCATACATCAAACTAAGCTTGCTCATTCAAGATGAGAGCATTTGCGTGTGATCAACAAGCTGTTCAAGTTGATTGTCGATTTGTCGAGCTCGTGCAATGCAGACTGCTTGTCCTGGAAGAGCTTGACTGGTCCTCGAACGCGCAAAGAGTAGCAGCCAGACCGCTGCTGCTGGAATCCATCCGCTAGCAGAGAGCAGCAGAACACCTCGTTGGATTTTGCGCCAGCGTCTTGTGAGGATCGACACTCCAAAGTGTGTTGCAAATGTCCATCCACGCTGCGATTTGGAAACGACATACATTCCGTGGCTGTATTTTGGGAATGTATGCAGTTTACAGTCATTCCACGTTGAAGAGGCAAAATATACCAACATTCTGCTGTTGCCTGTCAATCGCACTGATGCTGTCTCCAGGACACCCACAATGAATGCGAGGCGCACACCACCGCACCCGTTCATTAACCGATCTACAACGCGCCACACAAGCACAAGTAGCAGAACTCCCTGGCGTCTGCCGCCTTCGAATGTTCCGCATCGCCCGCCAAGTAGCCAAGCCCCGCACTGCTGCAGTCTTCGGAATGGCGTTCGGTATCCGAGAGAGCGCCGCGTACGAGACGCCGATCGAGCTCAAGATCGCGCCGAACCAGCTTGTCGAGAAGCAGTTCCGCCTCGATGAGGAAGGCGCGTCGACCATGAAGATCGACAAGCTCGTGATCTGCACGCCCGGGTACACGCGCGTGACCTACAACGCGCTGGGTCGCGAGAACGTGATCCGCGTGTCCTCGGACTCGGAGGAGCTCCTCAACGCCATCGAGGTCGTGGCGTGCGGACCCAACGGGCTGGAGGTTCGCACGCGGTCGCCAATCGGCAGCAAGGGTCACTTGCTCACGGAGATCTTCGTGGCTCAACCTGCCGAGGTGAAGGACTTCGTGAGCACGAGCTCTGGAGTCCTCGTACTCGAAGAGGACGTGCTCGTGAGCAACCATCCGGACGCGGACCTCAAGATCTCGCAAACTGGCAGTGGCAAGCTCTTCGTGCTGAGCAATGACTCGGCGGTGCGGTCGCTGAGTCTCTCGCTCAGTGGAAGTGGCGACATCCACTTCAATGTGCCGAACATGCAGATCGCGCAGACCGCCAAGCTCTCGCTGGGTTCGTCCGGGTCGCTCCGAGTGTTTGCAACCACGTTCCAGGCGCAAGACGTGAAGCTCGCTGTCGCCGGTAGCGGCGACATCCAGCTCACGTCGCAGACGCTCGCGGTGAATGACAAGCTGAGCATGTCGATCGCCGGCTCTGGCGACGCGCGCGTGCACAGCTCGAGCATCAACGCGCGGGAGGTGAAGCTCTCGGTGGCCGGCTCTGGCGACATCCGCGTTGGCGCGCAGGGCCAGCTCGTTGCGAAGAAGATGTGGAGCTCGGTCATGGGCTCGGGCGACATCTCGGTCGCCGCGCGGCTGGCACAGTGCGAGTCCCACGACATCTCGATCGCCGGCTCGGGCGACGTCGATGCCGGCAGCGTCCTCGTCAAGACAGCGAACGTGTCCATCCTCGGCAGCGGCGACTCGGTCGTGCAGGTCATGGACGAGCTCCACTGCAGCAAAAACGGCTCGGGCACCATTACGCACGTCGGCCCGGCACCGTCCCGCGTCACAGGCAGCAGCAAAGGCGTGAAGCAGGCGAATCACTACGACGTGCAGTCGATGATCGACAGGCTCGCGTGGCGCGCGCCGGCCGCGATCCCGGCGAAGGAGGAGGCGTTCGACCACATCACCGTGCGCTCCAACTCGATTTTCGAGTACCGCGTGGAGATCCGCAGCTGGGGCGAGCTCTTCGCCAAGGTGCAGGAGGTCTTCGGGTTTGGTTCGAGCCACTCACAAGAGCCACCGGCGCCCCCTGCAGCGCCTGCGCGTCCTGCAGCGGCTGCGCAGGCTGCCGGGTATGACTATCGACTCGCTGACAGTAAGCCACAAGGCAAGCGAGGGCCATAGTAGCGCAGGGAAAGTAGGTTGTCGGGAGAGTGATGCATCCCGAACGGAAACTGATAGTTATTTGCTCATAAAACACACGGAGGATTTTCAGTGAGAATCGATCATGCTGCTGGTGGCGACAGCGTCGGTGTGCTGCGAATCGCCCAGCAGCAGCAGCCGCTGTAGCCATCCGAGTCACACGCTACCTTCGGCGGACACACAACATGCTCCCTTGGGCTGAACGTTCTCAGATGTGGATCTCCAGAGTGATTATTACGTCCGCCAGGATCAGGCAATGGCGCTGAGCGGCCAATCGAGTGGATCTCGCGCTGCTCTTTACACGCAAAGGAGCTGCTCTCTCTCTCTCTCTCTCTATCCCAGCCAGCTTTCTGCACTCGAGCGTCTCGTTAACCGCGCGAGCCGTCACTGGCCACACAATCGAGCTGCACGCTGTTGCACCTTTCACATCCAGCCGCTCGCTGTTGTGACCCTTCGCGACTGGGTGAAATCTCGAAAGTCGAGGAAACGCAAAAGTGAAAAGCCGCTTTTCAACCTTTCAAGTCTGGAGCACCAGACGCACCATTTGACTTTGCAACGTTGCGGAAGGAGGCAAGCATGAAAGCGTGCGCAGCGATCGCTCGGCCAGCCGTGCGGTTGATGCCACCGAGAGAGCGATACACGCATGATTGCCGTGCGCGATCTTTCCACGCAAGTCAGCCAAGCAGCGATGTACACTTTTGTGCGCGGTTCCCACGGAACATCGAAAAGCGCGTGCAACCAGTTGCATGGATACATTTCGCCATTTCAAACGAACAAGCGTCATGCGGGCGCTCGAGATCTGCGTGGCGGGTTGCTGGCTGCGTGAGCGACGATCGCGCATGATCGCTGAGGCATGAAAAGAGCGATCTGTGAACGCGCGCTGCGCCTTCTTGGGATATGCGTCGCGGACTGCCTGGCGGTCGTGTCCGAATCGCTGCTTGGCCGCACGATCGCAACCGGAGGCATCGCGCCTGCGAGGATGTCAGCATCTGCGCGTGTGTGTGTGGGGAGAGCAGACAAAGGGACGCGCCGAGCTCTCAGAAAGGTGAATTTTAGGAATGCGCTGACGAAATGCAAGCTCCAGAACTCAATGTGCACTCTCAGTGACTTGGAGAGGGTATACATTCACAAAGGCTCGCATAAAGCGAGACAAGCTCGAAACGCCAGCGCCGCATTCCCTGATTTGCTCTAGACTATCCGCTTCCACAGGATCAAGTCAGTTCGTCCGGACAGCGCGCCACCCACCCAGCCACCCATCGGAGCGCAAAAAACGCCAGCCGACAACGCGACGACCGCTCCTTTCCCATCCCGTCGGCTCTCTTCCGTCCTTCTGCCTCCTCTTTCCCACGCTCACTCAGACGCTGATCCGTGCGTGAAACGGCGGCGGCGGTTTTCAGTGATTGCCAGCGAGTCGGTCCGCCTTTACGGCCCCTCCTCACTCCGGAAACGAAAGGCGAAGCAGTGCGCCGCCTCCCTCTCGCTCCCGTCTCGCTTCCTCCAGCGCGTCTGGCGCGTATTGTAGAAACAAAACGCTCGACGGCAGAGGCTCCTTCCCTTTCCGACGACGTACACGACGCCCGCTCCACGCGCCGCTCGGGAGATCACCAGAGCGCCTCTCTGTGTGTGCGTGCGCGAGTCACCCAAGAGAAAGAACCAAGACAAGCACCATGGTGCGCGTGCACACGCTGCTGCGCGTCGCCTGCGTGGCACTCGCGGTCGCCGCGGCGCACGTGCAGGCGCAGGACGCCGAGGCAGGCGTGGACGAGAACGCGCCGCCGCTCGCTCGCGAGCTCCAGGTCCTGACCTTCAGCGACGGCTCGGGCATCGGTGTCACGGTCGCGCCGCTGGATCCGATCACGCCGACGCCGACGACGACACCCGTGCCGACGACAGCCACGCCGACGACGACTCCGGAGCCGACTACCGCGGAGCCTACGACGACCCCGACGCCGACGACGGCTGAACCTACGACGACCCCGACGCCAACTACCGCGGCGCCAACGACTACCCCAACGCCGACTACCGCGGAACCTACGACTACGCCGGCGCCGACTACCGCGGAGCCGACGCCTGAACCTACGTCGACTCCAGTTCCCACCACGGCCGAGCCAACTGCGGCGCCGACTGCAGCCCCAACAGCTGAGCCCACCGCGACACCGACGGCCGAGCCAACTGCGGCCCCGACCGCGGCGCCGACAGCCGAGCCTACTGCAGCCCCGACGGCCGAGCCTACTGCAGCCCCGACGGCCGAGCCTACTGCGGCCCCGACCGCGGCGCCGACTCCAAGTCCGGAAACCGAGTCGCCAGCTCCAGTCACGCTGTTGCCGACTATTCTGCCGACGATCCTGCCGACGATCCTGCCGACCACCGCTCCAGTGACAGAGACGCCAGTGACTGTCTCGCCGGCACCACCCGTGGACGTGACTCCGGCCCCGGCGACGGAGACCCCAGTCCCTGTGTCGCAGCCGCCTGTGTCGCCGACGCCAGTGACGGATGCGCCAGTCAGCCCAGTGCCGGTGACGGAGACCCCAGTCCCTGTGTCGCAGCCACCAGTGTCGCCGACGCCAGTGACGGACGCGCCAGTCACCCCAGTGCCTGTGTCGCCAACGCCGGCGACCCCAGCGCCAGCGACGCCATCTCCGGGCGACGGAAGTGGCTCAGAATCGCCCCCGCCGCCGACCCAGCCACCAACTGTGACCCCGAACCCAGCGACGCCAGCGCCTGTGACGGTCGTGCCTGTTGTTATCCCGATCGAGACGAACGCTCCGACGATTGACACGGGCTCGAGCAAGACGAAGGGGGACAAGGTGACCGACCCGCCTGTGCTCGACGCCAACAACAACCAAGTGGACGTGATCGTGTTCAACGCGACGAAGACTAACGCTCCGAGCGTCAACCCGTTCGAGATCAAGGAGATTGTGTCGACGACGGAGCGTCCGGTTGTGCTCGACATTGACAGCACGCTGGGCAAGACGGAGGCGCCGAAGAAGTACGTGCGCGGGGAGATTGCGGAGACCGTAGTGAGCTCTTCGGGCAGCAGCGACTCCAGCAGCACCACGGCGACGACTGCGGACTCGCCGAACGTGATCGGCGGCCGCAAGGCGTACATGCCAACGGACGCCTCTGCGGTGCTCTCGAAGACCAGCGCTGCGTTCCACGACTTCGTGCGCTACTCGTCGGTGTCGTTCGCGGGCATCTCGGTCGCGCTCCTGCTGTTCTTCCACTTCGTGTCGCTCGACGCGGCGCTGTTCTGGACAAACCCGTTGTGGTCGCCGAACACGTGGGAGTTCCTGCTGTACGTAGGCTACTTGCAGCAGATGGCGTCGCTCTCGCAGCTCACGCTGCTGAAGACGCCGTACTTCCTCTGGGACTACACGGACTCGTTCGCGTGGACCAACTTCCTCGTGCAGAGCTCGTCGAGCGACTCAGCCAGTCGTCGTCTGGAAACGATTGTGCTTGGAGGTGTGGTCTCGTTCGCGGACCGCATCGGAGTCCTCGAATCCAAGATCTTGTACCATGCGGTGGCGGGCTTCGCTGTCATCTGCGCGGTGCTGCTCGCGATCTTCCTCGTCGGCGCGATCCTGGCGAAGCGCAAGGCTGAGGAATCGAGCGAGGACTTCTCTCCGACTGTGCACCGCGTCCGCAGCACGTCCATCCGCACGCTGGGTTTGTGCGTGCTGATCTGGTACTTTGCGCTCTTCCCGCTGAGCCTGTACTCGTCGTTCGAGATCTCCATGGAGATCTCGGCTTCGGCTGCGGGCAACGCGCTGAGCATCGCGCTCATCGCGCTCGTTGCGGTCTGCTTCGGAGTGCTCGCGTACAGTGGCCGCGTGATCATGCACAAGAGCAAGGACGAGCTGCAGCAGTTTGAGAACATGGCGACGTGGGGCTCGTTGTACGCGGAGTACACGTACCGCAGCCGCATGTTCTTCATCATTGGCGCGGTTCTGCAGATCGCGACTGGCATCATCGTGGGCACGATGGACTCGGACCCGATGCAGCTCATCGTGCTGATCGCCATGCACGCGCTGTACATGGTCGCGGTGTTCATCCTCCGCCCGTTCGCCGAGTCGCTGGTGCTCTACTTCACGTACGCGCTGGGCGTGGTCAAGATCGTGAACTTTGCACTGGCGTTCTCGTTCCTGAACTCGAACACGATGTCTGCGACCGGGCGAAACCACGTGGCCGACGCGTTCATCGCGATCAACACGATCGTGATCATCGCGTGGTTTGTGCGCCAGCTCGTGGTGTTCAGCACGTACATCCGCGTGTGGATGCAGCGCCACGAGCCGCAGCCGGCGCGCAGCAACGAAGACTCGACCGCCAAGTACGAGACCCGCACGGCGACGGACTCGGAGGTGTACGCGAGCATCTCGACGGCGCGTGCGGCGGGCGAGCCATCGGAAGCGAGCAGCGCGACGTCGTCGGGTCTGTCCCACGAGCAGCTCTACCAGCACAACGCCACGGACCGCCAGCTGTCGCGCAACGACATCGAGGCGAACTTGTAAGGCGGACGAGGAAAGTCTTTCTTGTGAGCTCGCTGCGGACGGGGTGGGGTGCGTGTCGGTGAAGAAGCGACGGAACGAGCCGACCGAGACGGCGACGGACGCGAGGCTTTTGTTTTTTATCCGTCTGCAGATGACGCTGAATGTGATTGTTTTTTCTACTCGTTTGAATGTATCCGTTGTGATGTATGCCCCTGTTCGTCGATCTCGGAGCGCGTGCGCAGAGCTGTGCTTGTCTGGCTGCGACTTGAAGGCTCACAATGCGATTTCTCCAGTCGCCTGCCGCACACGCGCCAGAGTCGGCGCTTCCGAGGCAGCGTCCGGTTCGCTCTCCGCCCATCGACAGCAGGCAAGTGCGTGTACACACGCGCGCTGCTGCCGGTGTCGCGCGAGCACTCACTCTCTCACTCACGCAGACACGCAGAAGCCAGTCCGTTGAGTCGCCGAGTTTGCAGAAATGCTGATGTTGAGCTCCACGGATCTAATCAGATGGTCCTCTTCCGTGAGCTGGATCCGCTTTTTCCTGTCTTTGAGTTCGGTGGAGTGTTCATGCAAAAGCAGAGGCTCTGCGTCAAAGCAGTCGGCAGCATCGCGCAAGAAGTCTGGCATGATGCATGGCAGGTTATGCGTCGGTAAAGGCTTCTTTCCCCGATCAACCCATTTGTTGAGCTCTTCCGCTTCCAGAAAGCCAGATGAGCGGGTGCCGCGAAGCCTCACAATGCCGCGACGAGTGGCCGACAGCCAAGCCGCGTTCACGGAAAGCAGCTGTTGGTCGCCCCTTCCACTTGGTTTTTGTATGCCTCGCCTCCGCGAGACAGCCGGCCAGCCGGCAAGTCAGACGGAAGTGCGGGAGCGTGATGACAGTAGAGGGCGGGCCGTCTCGGCCGCAACGCCCACCGCAGGCGGACACTCGACAGCCAGCGGGCCGAGAGGGTAAAGTCTGTCGCCGCGTCGCCCATTACGCCGGCAACTGTCTCGCGCCGCCGCCGCCGCTCGTCTTTCCCCCTTTGCTGTCTGCGCGGTCGCTTGACTTTTGCATTTGCACCGCACCGCGCACACGACGAGCGGCGCCGGTGACAAATGGTCTCGAGCGGCGATGGCGGAGCGCGGCAGCAGCGAACAATGAAGCGCGTAGCGTGCGTGGCGCTCGCGCTCGCGCTCGTCAGCGTGTCGTCGACGATGCTCCTCTCGGTGGACGCGCGCGCGAGCGGCGGTGATGGAGTCTCTGGGCTGGCGCAGGACGCCGCTGCTGTCGACGCGCCTGTGCGACTGCTGCAGCTGGACGGCGACGCGAGCAAGAAGGCTGGAAGCGGTGCGGCAGGCGCGACGACGACGACGACATCAAAGGATGCTGCTGCGGGGTCGGCGGTGAAGAAGCAGGCAGACCCGGTCGCAAAAGCAGCGACGCCGACGACGACCGCTCCAGCGCAGCCGAGCAGCAAAGCGGGTGACGCGGCAAAGAGCCCAAAGGCGACGACGGACGCGCCTCTAGAGAAGACCCCGAAGCCGACAGCCAGCTCGCCTCAGCCTGCAGCGAAGGAAACGACGACTCCAACGGCGTCGTCGAAGCCACCAACAGATGTGTCCAAGGACAGCGATGCTAAGACTCCAAAGCCGACGGCGGAATCCAATGAGGTGAAGGCTCCGACCCCAGCGCCAACGACCGAGGCGCCGAAGAACTCGGACAAGAAGACTCCGTCGCCCACGGCGACGAGCGAGTCAAAGGACAAGGACGAAAAAAGCCCTAACCCAACGACAGCATTCAACGGTACGGACGTGAAGACCCCAGGACCGACGACAGATGTTGGGAAGGACACCGATGCGAAGTCTCCGTCTCCAGTACCAACACCAACTCCAACGCCAACTCCAGCGCCAACTCTAGCACCAACACCAGCTCCGACGACGAAGGCGCCGAAGGACGAGAAGACTCCGAAGCCGACGACGGAGGTTGGGAAGGACGGCGACGCGAAGTCTCCGTCTCCGTCTCCAGCACCAACCACCGAGGCGCCGAAGGACGAGAAGACTCCGAAGCCGACGACGGAGGTTGGGAAGGACAGTAACTCCACTGCTTCAGCTCCAACGACCGTGACACCAAACGACACGGCGGTGAAGACCCCAAAGCCGCTCTCGCCGATCACCGATGTCATTTCGACTCTGATCCCAACGACGACGAAGCCGACTGCAGCTCCAGACGCAGACACGGCGGTGAAGACCCCAAAGCCGCTCTCGCCGATCGCGTCTATTATCTCCAATTTGATCCCGACGCGAAAACCGACTGCGGCGCCAGATGCTGATTCTGCAAACGCAACGACGAAGCCGATCTCGCCGATCGCGTCTATTATCTCCAATTTGATCCCGACGCGAAAACCGACTGCGGCACCAGATGCAGACGCGGCTGCATCGAAAGCACCGACGACCAGCCCGGTTTCGCCGCCCGCTACTCCAGTACCTGCGGCCACCACGAAGCGTCCGGGCATCTCGATCGACTGGAACACGATCAAGAACATCATCACGAGAAACTCGAGCACACCTGGCGCAGCGACGGGAAGATCTGAGGATACTACTGGCAAGGTTGTCGCTCCTGATCTCGCTGCCGACAAGGTCGTTGCGAAGACGAACAGCACCAGCAAGCCGAGCGGCGCCGCTGCGAGTACGAATGGCTTCAATCTCATTCGTCCTGCGACTGCGAAGCCCGCCAAAAGCACTGACGCCAGCACAGGCAGTGGGACTGGAGCGAAGCCGGTGGTGAAGAAGATCGAAGTGAAGCCGCAAGAAGTCGCGAAGAACAACACTGTGAAGGTGCTGGAAGAGGACGACAAGGACGATGAGACTGCAGCGAAGGCGAAGGAGTTCAAGTCGGAGGAGAAAACCACGATCACGGTCAAGGACGGAGACAAGAAGCAGACGTACCAGAAGTACGATCGTAACACGAACGCGGAGGTCGTCAAGCGAGGGAAGGCGAACGTTGCAACCGAACCGGAGACCGGGGACACCACCGCAAGCGCGGACACGGACAACTCGACGTACGGCAATGTCATCGGTGGCAACAACCGCGACCACCCGCCTCCTGGTGCCGACATTCAGGTGTCTGCACTCGCCGCGCAGACGCAGAACGCGGTTCGCTACTCGAGCTACGCGTTCACGCTGGTGTCGGCTGCGCTGCTTGTGTTCTTCCACGTACTGGCGCTCAAGTCTCCACAGTGGCTCGCGGAGTCTCCTAGCGCTCGTCGCGCTGGGGGCTCGTGGTTCGCGCCGACGACGTGGGAACTTGTCGCCGTGCTGACGTACTACCAGCACTTGGGCTCGATCTCAATGCTCGAGCTGACCAAGGCGCCGTTCATCATCCTGGACTTCACGGACTCGTTCTCGTGGCTCAACTTCCACATGCACTCGGTCGTGACGTC
This sequence comes from Globisporangium nagaii, assembly GCA_023335995.1. Classification (NCBI taxonomy): domain Eukaryota; phylum Oomycota; class Peronosporomycetes; order Pythiales; family Pythiaceae; genus Globisporangium; species Globisporangium nagaii. The sequence continues at coordinate 23,332 of JAADWH010000264.1, forward strand.
AACTGCGCGACGCCTCCAGTTCATTATCCTGACCGGCATCGTCTCGTACTCCGACCGACTCGGGATCGACGAGGGCACGGTGCTCGCGAGCACCACGCGCTTCTTCTTGGTTCTCGCTGGGATCCTGGTGGCGGTTTTCGCCGTGTTCTCGATTGCGCACTACGTCGCGGTGAAGAAGAAGAGCGCCGAGAGCGAGAGCGAGGAGTCGCCATCGCTGCGCACTGCGTGGAAGGACAGCTTCGGCGTGTGCGTCCTCGGCTTGGGCGTGGCGCTCTGGCTCGTGAGCATCTACCCGCTCATCACGGTGTCGACGTACGAGCTGACGATGCAGATCAAGTACCAGGTGAGCGGCGAGATCGTCGTGGCGATGGCCAACATGTGGATCGTCGTCGTCGGCATGCTGTGCTTCCTGTTCTACAAGGTGCGCTCGATCCGTCTGAGCGAGGCGTTCCAGTTCTCCAACCACGCGATTTACGGCACGCTGTACGCCGACATGAAGCAGGGTTTCCGCTATTTCTTCGTTGGCTTCGTGCTCTTCCAGGTCATCATCGCCGTGGTCACGGGCGGCGTGCAGGACGTGCCGGACCAGCTCATCGCGCTACTCATTGTGCACGTGATCTTCTGTGTGATCGTCATCTACCTGGCGCCGTTTGCCGACAAGCGCGTGCTGCTCCTTGTCGCGCTGCTGAACGTGATTCGAGTGGTCAACCTGTCCGTCTCGTTCGCGTTCCTGACCGTGAGCGAGCTGGAGACGTCGTTGCGCGCCACGGTGGCGCACTGCTTCGTGTTCTTCAACTTTGCCGTGATCCTGCTGCTCTTCGTGCGCCACGTGGGCATCTTCGTCGTGACGCTCAAGAAGTGGTCGCAGTTCTCCAAGGACGGCGACCAGTCCATGCTCTCGCAGGACTTCAGCAACGAGACGCCGCTGGCGTTCGGCGCCAACACGCGCGCGTCGACCGTGTCGTCCGTCCGCGGACCAAACAACTCGATGCACTGCTAAGTAAGTGTGTGTCCAAGTGTCGTTCTCTGTATTGTACAGTCATTCAAAAGGAAAGCAATCCTCTCTCTGTTGTAGCGTCAAGTGAGTGCAAGGGAAACGAAGTCAGCGGAGGAATGTCAAAGCCTGAATCGATCAACAAGTGGGTTTCGTGTGAATGCGCCGAAGTTGTGATGCCATGAGTTGTTTCTGCTTGCCACGGGAAGCGGAGCCCTTGTGCAGCATGCTCTAGCTCGTCTTCTGCGGAGACGTCGTGGAGTTCACGACCTTGCGCACGTAGATGTCGCGGCGGCGGCCGTATTTGAGATCCCAGACGCTGAAGCCGATCGCCGAAGCAAACACGGTCGCGAGCGAGAAGATCACGAGCGCCTCGAACTGGCGCGGATCGTGGAAGATGATGCCCATGCACTGAATGAGGATGTAGAAGAACTGGTACGACGCCGTCTGCATCGAGTTGATGGCCCCGCGGCGGTGCGGCTCGATCCACTCCTGCATGATCTGCGTCTCCGCGAGGTCGGCGCTCCAGAGCCACACGCGCGACACGACCATGCAGCCGAGCATGACGTAGTCCGACGTGACCGACTCACCCGCCAAGATGAATGCGAGGATCACCGGCGCGAGGCAGAGCCAGAAGAGCCACACGCTGACGACTGCAACACGCTCGACGCGACCCATAAGCTTGCGGATGTACGGGAAGATGAACGTGCCGACGAGCCCAAACACCGCACCGGCGCCGCGGCTCGAGCCGAGGATCGAGTCCGGGATGCCGCGCCACTTGAGGTACGCAGTGTTGAGGGCGCCGCCGTCCAGGATCGTCATGTAGAGCGAGCAGAACGCGAAGCTGAGCAGGAACACCGGGTGGTTCACGTAGTCCTTCCACATCTTGGAGTAGCGCGCGACTGTGCTCTGCGTCGTGCCTGTGCGCTGCTCGTGCGCGTCCTCCTCCGAGATGTCCTTCACCGCGAGCTCCGGGTTGAGGTCGTAGATGTCTCGCGTCATAAAGTACTCGAGCGGCGTCGACAACAGGTTCCAGATGCCCACCGCTGCAGCGCCGATCATTGCGCGCGTGGTCGGGTCGTCGCCGGCAAAGTCCATGATGATACCGAACGCCATCGGCGCCAAGATCTTGCAGCTCAGATCGATGCGGCGCATCGTCGTGTTCAGATGCGCGAGCGCGTTCGAGTCGTCGCCCGCGATCACAACCACCCAGTCGCGCTCGATCGCGAGTGTCTGCGCGTCATTGAGCACCTGTCCGATGCCGCCGCACACGAGTGTGACGCCGAACAACCCGAAGAGCTTCCACGTCCACTCGGGCTTGTGGATGCCATCGGCGTTCGTGATGAGCAGGATGAGTCCGAGCATCGCGGCGCTGAGCACGATCATGAGGTTCTCGATCACGATCGCGTACTTCATCACGGTCCAGCGGTTCGCCGTGTCGAGGTACTTGCCCACGGACGGGATCGCGAAGATGCACGTCGTGTACATCGCGAGCGAGAACGTCGCGCTCGGCAGCAGTGTGTCCACGAACACCTCCATGAACAGGATCGGGATCGCGAACTGCCACATGCGGTCGCCCTGCAGTCAGCTCACGTGCACACAGAGGTCGTCAGCGTGAGCGCTCAGTCAATGGACGAGATCACAAGCGACCTGCGTACCCATGCGGAGAGGAAGTGGCTGGTGTACAGGTACATGAGCACTCGCTTGGGCGGCTCGTTGGTGCTGTCCCTGCCAGTATCACTGCACATCCAGACGCACACGCTCACAGCGTTAGCGCTCTATGGCCATTGAAAAGATGCATAGGCCAGCATCGGTAGCACAGTTGCCGTAAGCACGTACAGCAGACGCGTGCGCTCGCCGGAGTGGCCGTTCAGATGGTCCAGCCACGCAGTGTACAGCGCGGCGAGCACGGGTACGAGCGTCACGGTGCCGATGATCATCATCACGATGTTGCTCGCGTGGTCCAGCACACACGCGTTGTCCACGCCCGCCAGGCATGCTGCACGCGTACAAGCAAAATCCCACACAGAGCAGAGCAGGAAGCAGCGTGTCAGTGGTGTCCATCCACACTGGCAGCGATCCTCGCGAAGGAGCACACGCATATGTTCCAGACTCACCTGCGCCGTCAAGCGCGAGCAGCGCGCACGCAATGGCCGTCGCGAGGCACACGAACACCGTCGGCTCCATGGTAGTGGCAGACTGTCGCTCTCACGTCCTCCCCAGTCGAGCGAGCGAGCGAGCAATTGGTGCGCTTGCCGTCGTCGCGCGCGGATCGCAAATGAGCGCTTCATTTCGGAAGTGCTCAAGCATTTCTTCCACATAGCCTCTGCAAACGCATACCTTGAAGCCGTGAGCAGCTGCATCCATTTAGAAAAGTGTTGCTGGTGGCAGGAGCCAGCTTCGCGAGTGACAGCAGACCGATCTGTGCCCACATTCGAGTCTCCTGCCACCGATTCGAGTGACGTCAGGATCTGTGAGTGAAGTTACCACTGTCAGCTCAACAATCAATCGCAGCAAGGCGAGAGAAGCAGCGCAGTCGCTGCTGACAACTACGCGGTGCGCTCGACGCGGTATGGGTGGCTGTCGTGCGTCCAGCGCTCGGTAATCCGGAAAAACGGAGATGCTGGCGCGCTATCCGACGACAAACTGGACGGCTTCAACTCCGTCCAGCTGATTCAGCGCTCCTTTTTCTGAACCAACCGGTGATTCGTTAATCTGTCCTGCTTGAGTTGCGCGCACGCATCAACAATCGCTCAAACGGGCTCGAGGCACGCGTCAGGCGCTCCAGAACTCACTGTGCAGCAGCATTGGCACACGAATTGCGCTCCAAGCGATGCCTCAGCAGCAGGGTCTCTTATCAACTGTCGATGGAACTCACAGCGCTCACGGGACAAGAACAGAACGATCACGAATGGCTCGGCGCGTACCAGGGATTTGCGGCAGCACCTCGATGACGTCAGCCTTTCGAGCCGTCGCCAGTCACACTCTCGCCTGCTCTCCTCGCCATTCAATCGACCACTGCGGAATCCAGCCACCGCTACAGACAATGCGAGCCAATGCAGCAAGGTTTTCCGCGCTGGACACTCCTGACATTAATCGGATTTAATCGCCGTGACGTAATCAGGTGCGCTTGTGCTCGCGTTACTGCGCGCGTTTCTGCCCACCTTCGCGACCTTTATGGTCTTCGTTTCGACTCTCACTGCGGCGACAGGCTTCGCATTGACCTTCTCACCGCCGCTCTTCACTGCCGCCTTGCCACTCGCCACCACCACCACAGCTGTCGTCTTCGTGCTCGCCGTCGTCTTCTTCTGCTTCTTGGTCGGCGTCGCCGTCTTCTGCATCGCAGTCGGCAGGAGCGACTGGAACGAAGTCAAGTCGCCCGTGAAGAGCACGCTGTGTGCCCAGCCCGCGAACGGCGCGAACCGACCGCGGAAATGGTCGCCCACGACCTTGTACACGCTCGGCGTGATGCTCTTCTTGTCCGCGAGCGTCGGGTCGAACTCGCGACACGCGATCTGCCACACGTGCGTGTCCACGGGGATCGCGTCGAGCCTCTCGAGCGAGAAGAGCGCGACGCAGTCCGCCACTTTCCGCCCCACACCTGTGAACGCCATGAGCTTCTCCTGGTAGTCATCGTCGTTGTCGCTCACCTTCGAGTCTCGCAGCTTGTCGAGATACGACGCGCCGCCGAGTTCCAGCAACAGCTTGCTCGACTTCGTGATGAATGGCGCTCGGTAGCCAAAGCCGAGCGCTCGCAGCGTGGCTTCTTCGCACCTGTCTGCGAGCGTCTCGGTCGATGGAAACGCATAGTAGCTCTGCTGCTGCTGCGCGGTGCTCCCGTCGGTAGCGTCGACCGCGTGCGTGCACAACAGCGTACCGTACGCCGCGCGCAGCTTGTCGACCATCTGCTGGATGCGCTGGATGTTGTTGTTGGACGAGCAGATGAACGCGAAGAGACACTCGACGGGGTCCTGCCGCACGAGGCGGTGGCCCGGCAGGCTGCGGATGAGCTGCGCCATCTTGTCGTCCTCAGCGGTCCACAGCGCGTATAGCGGTGCGGCATCGATCTGGTGGATGTGCAAGACACAGCTTTTAGCCTCAATCTCATCAATTAGACACAGAGCAGAGCAGCTAGGATGGCGGAGTGTGGCGGTCACCTCTAAGCGGAAGTAGTGCGACAGGATCTCGTGTGCGCGCTCGGCGGGGACTGTCGAAAGTATGGTCGCGTAGCAAAACACATAGCGATCGCGTCAGGGTTCAGGCGGTGTACCACAACGACATGGTATAGACGCACAACAGCAGCAAAATCGACTCATGCGAATGCGCAACGCACATTCTGCTGGATGGAGACACTTGAACTCGACGGCCTGGTCGCGTTCGCGCAGCGCGAACACGTTGTCTCCCACCACGCCGCTCCATTCGCAGGACAGCGCGTGGAACTTCCAGGAGAACACTTGGCCGGACGCTAGCGTCAGTCTGCACGAGAGCTGCTGCGTGCTGCAGAGGCGGCGCCAGGAGTCATCGCCACCGCCAGGCTCTCGCTTGATAAGCGCCGCGTGTGCGTCCGCTGCTGGATGACCGCCGCGCTCGCTCTTGATGAGCGCCGCAGCAGCGTCCTCACTTGTGACTCGCGCCTTTCGTTTGATGTTGAGCCGCGAGCTCTTCTCTGTGTGCAGCAGCAGAGCTTCTTCTTTGACAGCGACGTGCTGATATTTGGTGGGGCTTCTGTTCGTCTTCGTCCGCTTCTCTGCAGTCTGCTGCGTCACGAGAGTCGAGTGCATGTCGCGCTTGACGCCGCGCGCGCCTGTACTTGCTGCCGCGGCCGCCGCAGCAGCAGAGGCGACGCGACTCGAGCGCCGCATGCGATCCGAAATGTGGCGATAGTGGCGATGATGAGCGACATCCGATTTCAGCCTTTGTGGGTTTTGTAAATTGCCAAAACTTATGCACTGCTTTAAGCGAGCTTATGAGAACGCACTGATTCAGCCACACCACTGCGTCTATCCATTAATTTAGACTTCTAAAGTGGCTACTTTGAATATATATGAAACCAACAGAGTGATCGTAGCCGAGCGGCCACCAATCAAATCGCTCCGACAGCGGAGCCGCCGGAGGGCTGGGGCTTCGTCGAGAAGCCGTTGTGTCGAGTTCTTCTGTTTTGGCCAAAACTGACTCTTCGTTCGGCAGTTTATCTTGCATTCGCGATGGATGGGCGAACCGGGAGTCCAAAAACGAGCGGCGGACGGAGCGTTTTGGACACAAAGATCGACCCTCCATAGTGAATGCAAGTCTTCCTTCCGAACGCGGACACCAGAATTTTCCAAACAGCAGCTAGCCAATATAAACGAAAATGTATGTATCTGTCTATTCTGTGTAAATACTTTCTAGTATTCATTTCAGACAAACTCAAATGTTTGAGTTCGTTGAAATTTAGACATTCTTGCTGAAACGTCATTGAAGTCGAAGCAGCGCCTTTTCGAGTCGGATCGCCATTCTCGATCTGCTCGCGTAGTACAACTCAGCGAGCAGGCGTGGTGAGACGCGGCGGCATCTCGGCGCTCTCGCTGTGCGTCCTAGCGTGGGCGTCGCTGTCCTGCTACTCGCACGGCTTCCGCGTACTCAGCGCCAGCAGTGAGCTCGCGAGCGCGCCGACCACGGTGGTCGAGCCGTACGTGCGCGGCCAGGTCGAGTTCTGCGGCGACCCGTCGAACCCGGACTCGGAGCGCGTGAACGAAGGCGCGCTGTTATTGCCCGATACACCGCGCGTTTACTTCCACGGGAACCTCAAGCGCCGCGTGTTTGTGTTTCTCCTTGTGCTGCCATCGCCAGTCCTCATACTATCGAGTGTGTGCGTGTGCGTGCGTGTGTTTTGTGGGTGAGGTGGACGACAGAGAACTGTCCGGGATGGTCGGATCGATCAGCGACGAGGAGTACTACTGCCGCGGACGCGACCACGGCTACTGCGACCACCGCAGCGGCCTCTGCGTGTGCAACCAAGGGTACACGGGCCTCGACTGCACGCAGTGCAAGCCGTCGTACTTCCAGAGCAGCGGGCTCTGCTACTCAAAGAGTATGCCCGCTCTCGCCTCGCTACTTCCACTTGATGTCCGACCTGGTTGCCGGCAGTGCTATGCCGCCGTGTGTGTATTCATCTAGATAAATGCCCGAACGACTGCTCGCAGAGCGGCTCGTGCGGCGGGCAAGTGCGCGTGCTTCGCGAGCCGCCGGAGCGACGACTGCAGCCAGGTGTTCTACCAGTTCAACGCGCTCATGAGCACCGCGCTTCTCCTGTATCACGACAGTGAGCTCGTCAGTCGTTCGTCCCCAGCAGCTCCAACAACACAAAATACATTCACTCATACACACACATGCGCTCGCATAGGTATTCAGACACGAGCAAACAAACGTACCGTGGAAAAGGGCGACTCGAGAAGAAGCAAGCGGAGAGATAGCACGCGCACACACACACACACA
>JAADWH010000265.1:0-30578 GCA_023335995.1 Globisporangium nagaii
CACCACCCTCTCTCTCTCTCTCTCTCTCTCTCTCTCTCTCTCTCTCTCTCTCTCCTTCTATGCCTATCCAACTCGTCACGCGCACGCTCTAGTTGTACGACTGCAAGTTGAGCTTCGTGCCGGACGTGCTGCGGTGGAAGATGGAGCCGCGGCGCAACGACGCGATCGCCTCCTCGCGGTCCTTGTCGCTCAGCTGGTGCAGCAGGTCGAGGATGCCGGCGACGGCAGCCTTCGGGTCCTTCAGCCCGAGCTGCACAACCTGGCTCGACGTGAACTCACGGCCGAGACCGCTCACGCGCGTCTGGATCCACTCCTTGTCACTCGCGAGCCACAGCAGCACGTCCTTGTCGCTGCGCGACCAGAGCTCCTCCACCGACACGTTGAGCTGGCGCGGCACGCGGCCGCCGTTCACCGACTCCGTGAACCACGTCTTGAGGTGCTGCTCCGCGCCGGCGAACGAGATGCGGCCCGCGCTGCACGCGACCAACTCGCGGCGCAGCGCGAACTCGGCGAGCTGGCGCTTGAGGCGCCAGTAGAAGAACGTACGCGCGTTCTTCCACTCCACGATGTCGCGGATGCAGCTCTTCGCCTTCATGCGGCCCGGCGTGTCGTGCAGGTCGGCAAACTCGGTTCCCACCTGCACATAGATCGGCAGCAGCGCGTCTTCGCGGCTCTTGATCTCGCGCGCGAGCTTTAAGCCCTCCGGCGCCGCCTGCTCGTCCGCCGACAGACCCGCGAGGCGCTGGTCGAGCGTCTTGATCTTGTCGTCGAGACGGTGCATCGCCTCCAGCAGCTGCTTCTTGCGGTACTTGATCTCGATCAGACCCGCAGGCTCGAGCACACCGCCACGGCCGTTCGGGTCGGCGTACATCTCCATGATGCCCTCGTTGATCGTCGGGTCCACCACCGCCCACGCGCCACCACGAAGCTCGGCGAACGGAGGAATGTACACGAACACCGGCTGCTCGTAGTTCACGAGTCCGTCGACGATCGCCGCGCCGAACTTGAGCACCTCGTCGAACATGTCGCGCTGGCCGCCCGAGAACCCACGCCAGTTGGCGAAGATGAACAGCGGCAGATCCTCGCCCTTGAAGTCCTTGATCGCCGTCGCCGTCTTGTGCGCCGAGTCCGGGAACCACACTTGACCTGCCTGTTGGATCAGGTTCTCCTGCGTGTTCGGTGCCGCAGGGTCCGCGGGCACCACCTTCTCGGACGTGCGCACCTCCGTCACCACCACGCCGCACGGGATGCCGCCGAGGCGAGCGCGGCCGACGACGACGCTCTTAGCCCAGCCGTCCAGCGTCTCGCGGAACGAACCGCGGTCAGCGAACCCGGAGATCCACTTGCCAGTGGTTTCGTCCACCTTGCCGGTCAGCAGCAGGCGAGGGTCGTACTGCGTGCTCTTGTCCTCCGGGTGGAACTCCACCGGACGCTCGATCACCTCCCAGCCAGATACGTCGCGCACAGGCAGTGGTCCGCGGCGCACAGCAGGCACAAAGCTGAGCCACTCGATGATCGACGAGACGCCCGACAGATGGTTCTTCGCCGTCACGTGCGTCACACCGTTCGTGTGCATCACCTTCACGCCGCCGAGCTGGTCGTTCGACGTGTACACGTCCTTGCCCATGAGCTTGTTCAGCGCCTGGTAGCCCGTCAGAATGATCGGCGAGTGCGTCGCATTCTGCACCGTTCGGTGGCCCAGACGAACCAGGTACGCGCCGATGCCGACACTGCGGCCGCACGCGTACGTCAGCGTGAACACTTCCTGGTACGCGCGCGACGTCTCACCGGCAATCGTGCCGCTCCCGCGCAGGTTCTCGACGCCGAGATCCTCTTCGAGACCGATAATGTCCGTGAGAACGTAGCGCTCTTCGCCGCTCGTAGTCATCTTTAGCACCGCGCTCACAGAGCCTTCCGCAGACAGACGTTTGTAGTCCTCCGGGTTCAGATACAGGTACTCGAAGCCCTTCACAGGGTCGTTCTCGTCCTTCCAGCTCACCTTGTACACCGACTTGATCGCCTCCGCCATGCCGATGCGCGCGCCAGCGTTCGCAGAGAAGAAGAAACGCGGGATGCCCTTCTCGCGCGAGAACTTGGACGCCAGCTCGAACAGACGGTCTTCGCGCGTTCCGAACGAGCCAGCCTTGAAGGTGATGTCATTCGCGATGATCACGATCTCGCGACCCTGTGGGTACTCTGGAGTGTACAGCGTGAGCAGCCACGCGACCATGCCGATGTCGTTCTTGCCGCGCGCACGGCTGGTCTCCTTCACAGCGTTGCCCGAGTCATCGAGGACGAGCTCGCGCGTCTCCATGAGGATGTTCGGGATCGAGATCTTCACGCCGCCTGGCACCGAGCGCTCGTGCACGTACTTGCGCCACGAGCGCAGCAAGCTGAACTCGATCAGCTCGAGGAAGTCGTACACGTACACCGTGTTCGACATCGCCTTGGCCATCTCACGCTTCTTGTCGAACGGGAAGAGCACCGGGTACGGCGTCGTGATTGGCTTGCCGTCCCATTCGCCGTGCCCTTCGTCGCCGATCGAGGTGAAGATCGGCTCGTCCAGTCCAGAGGTCTCGACGTATGCCTCCACGCGCACAACGTAGCCCGTCGGGTTTGACGCAACGAGACGCACGGGGATCGAGTTGTCTTCGTTCGTGAAGCGCGCGTTGATCTTCAGCTCCACCTGGGACACACGAAGCTGCGACAGGCGCTCCGAGTATCGCGACGCGAGGATGCGGATCACGCCTTCGAGGTACTGCGGATCCACGACAGCTTCCGGGAGGATGTTGAGGAAGACGTGGTTGTTCTTCGTCACCAAGCCGGTCTTCACCGCCGACGTGCCCATCGCAAGCTCCAGCGCGTTCAGCGCCTCCACCAGCGTGCGCTCTGGACCGGGGTACACATCGTACTGCGATCGCGCGCCGTCGTCCGATCGGTCGATCTGACGCACCACAGCTCGCACGAACAAGCGCTGGAACCGGTCCGAGACTATGTGCGCGTCCGACTCCTTCGTCTTTGCCAAGTACAAGTGCACGTTCTTGTTGTTCGAGGTGAGCGGAACCACGTTGTAGTTGCGAAGACGACGCAGCTCGAGCTTGTACGCAAGAGGCGCTTCGATGTGGCGCACGATCTTGTCTTCACTGTAGTTCAGACGGTGAGGGAACGTGTAGATGCCTGGGTACAGGAACATGTCGGCCGTGTGCGACGACGAGAACGAGTCGCCCGCCTGCGGACGCACAGCAAACGTCACGCGACGGATGTTGTGGTTGAGCAGCACGTCTTCCACGGACTTCAGGAACGTCTCCGCAGTCTGCAACAGCGCGGTCTCCTCCGTCTTCTCGTCCAGCAGGATAATGTGGAGCACGTTCACGCACGGCTCCTTCTTCGACGACAGCGTCTTCTTCGCCAGTGGGAACATGTCGACGACATCGTCGAACGACGCCTTGACTGCTTCCAAGTCGGCGAACTTGACGATCGCGCCGTGGCGCTGGAAGTTCGATGAGATCTTCTCGTACTCGAGGTTGAAGCTGCCTCGGGTCTGGTCCTCGCCTTCCTCGTCCACGTTCTCCTTGACAACCTTCTCGGCCGTCAGGTCTGGCTGGCTGCCATTGCGAGCCAGCAAGCCGGCCAGGTCGTCGTAGCTCTCAGCCGGCGGGACGCCGACAGCAAGCGCATCGTAGATCGGCGACTTGAACTCGAACTTCTTCGCAAAGATGTTGCCGAAGTTCTTCGTCTCCATCGAGTCGATGAGGTACGAGCGGTACACGCGGCGAATGTACAGCTCAAGAGCGCACTCGCGCACCTGGAGCTCTTCGTGGTCAAGGAGCGAGATCAGCAGATCGAACAACGGCTGCGACTGGTCCAAGAGGTTCGCGAACTTCGCAGACAGCTCCGAAGGCTGTCCGTCAGCGATGATCTCGCGCACGACCGCTTCGACCTGACCCAGGCGCTCGCGGTGCGACGGCATCTTGTTGTCCATCAAGAGCTGTCTCGCTTCGAGAGCCACGAGCGAGTACTGGTTCTCCTTGAAGTTCGCCAGTCGCTCGAGAAGCGGCATGAAGGACGCGGACTTGATCGACTTGCGCAGAGCACCCACCGTGCTCTGCGCCACGTTGCCAAGGAGCTGCAGCAGCACCTTGTTCTTCGTGTCGAGCGCGCGGTGCGAGCGAGCAAAGTTGAACACGACGGCAAGGTCGCCCGAGTTCTGCTGGCGCAGCGCCAAGACCACGTCTTCAATGTTGTGGGTGCGCGCGTAGACGTTCTCGATGACGAAGTACTGGTTGATCAAGTCCGTCAGCGCCACCTCGAAGGCGGATTGCAGACCGGACTTGTACTTCTCAGCGATGTCGCGGAGACCAGATACCGAGGCGTCGAAGTCCGAGGCGGCGCGATCAGTGGGGAGTGTCTGCTTGTGCTCGTCGAGAATCGTGATGATGTCACCGACGCTGAACTCCGTCAGGACGGTGGCCGACTCGGACACCTGGGTGCGGAAGCTCTGGATCTTGTCCGTGATCTTCGCGAACACCTCAAGCGGGATGCGGCCGGCGAGTGGAGACATCGCCTCCTTCAGCTCTTCGACCGGCAGCAACGGGTTGTTCAGCGCCTCGAACAGCTCGGTGACAGCCTTCTCGATCAGATCGTCCGGCACAAAGTAGCCGTCTAGCACCGTCTTGAGCACCGCCAGCGAGCGCTTGAGCTTGTGCAGAGGGCCAGTGCCGTTCGAAGCCTTCGGACTCGCAGCCGGGAGCTTGCCAGGGTAGCGCTCCGACTTCTTCACGCACGACGGGTCGTCGAGCTCCATGGTCGCGATGCAGTCGCCAGGCGCGAGCACCGCGCCTTCCGACTTGAGCAGCCGAATCACGCCAGCCTCCGGGGTCAGCAGCGGCATGTACATCTTCATGACTTCAATCTCCGCGAACGGCATGCCCTTGCGAAGGCTCGCGCCGTCGTCCACCAAGTAGCGGGCGAGCTTGCCGGCCGTGTTCGTCACGAGGCGGGTCGGGTCGTACTCCTTGGTGAACACGCACGTGTTGCCGTCAACCACCAGGCGCAAGCCCTGAGCTTCTTTCGTCGCGTACGCAACGTGCGACTTCCCGTTCAAGAGCACGAGGAAGCCGCCGTCCGAGAGCGTGCGGATCTCCACCTGCACGTACGACTCGTTCAGGAAGAGCGTGAAGTTGATCGGGCCGCTGCGGCACGCTCGGATGTTGTACTTGATGCCTTCGTAGATGAGCTCCAGCGGCTCGACCTGGGACAGCAAGTCGTTCGACGGCAACTGCCCGCGCTCCAGCTGGCTCACGTACTCCACGAGGCGGTTGTTCGACGACTGGTACGCCGAGCACACCGCGCCGACGAGCACGACCATGAGCGGGTCTGGACGGCCGTGGAGGCGCACCTCCGTGTGGCGCGAGATGCGCTCGTCCAGCCACGCCGTGTGGATGCGGTTGTACTTGAAGTCGTCCGACTCCATCATGTTCACGATGTACTCGACCGTCGTGTGGATGTCGCCGCGGATTGACAGCTCCTTGAGCGCGAGAATCATGTTCTTGCGCGCGCGGTCGCGCGACGTGCTCCACGAGAACAAGTGCCCGATCTGCGAGTCGGCGAACTCATGCACCTGGCCGGACGAGTCCACGGAGAAGTAGCCCCAGACGTCCGGCGTACTGCGGAAGTTCAGTTCCTTGATCGAGCCACTCGTCGGCTGGAAACCGGCGTTTGGGTCTTCCGCAGTGATTCGCGCCGCGATGACGTGGCCGTTCGGCGGTGCTTGCTTCTCGTTCTCAAAGTCGATCTTCGTCTTGCCGAACGCCTCCTTCATGTACAGGCGACGCACGTCCGGGATGAAGTGCAGCGGGATGCCCATCGCGACCTGCAGCTGCGCAGCAGGCAAGTTCACGTTCGTGATCATCTCGGTCACCGGGTGCTCCACCTGGAGACGCGGGTTGAGCTCCAAAAAGAAGAACGCGTTGCCCTGGTCCTCCGGGAGCTCGCTGAAGAGGTACTCGACCGTACCCGCGTTCACGTACTCCACTTCCTGCGCGAGACGCGTCGCCGCACGCATCATTTGCTCCCACACTTCGGCGGACGGCGCCAGCACCGGACCTTCCTCCACGATCTTCTGGTGGCGACGCTGCACCGAGCAATCGCGACCGCTGAGCGCGATGGCGTTGCCGTACGCGTCTGCCAGTAGCTGCACCTCCAAGTGGCGGGACTTTGGCGCGAGCTTCATGACGAAGATCGGCGAGCCGGGGATCTCGCCGCGCACCGCCTCCCACGCGCTCTGCACTTGCGACTCCTCCGTGACCTTGCGGATGCCCTTTCCACCGCCGCCCTCGCTGGCTTTGATCATGACGGGGAAGCCGATGCGGCGGCACTCCTCGAGGCAGTGCGCGCCGTCGCGCAGCATCGCGGCGTTGTAGATGTCCTGCGGGATGCCGTCGGTCTCTCTGTAGTTGACGGCGAGCCCGTCGCCGTTCCACGCGATCGTCGGCACTTTCGCGCTCTGCGCGATGATTGTCGACCCGATCTTGTCGCCGAGCGCGCGCATCGGCTTGGCGGGAGGGCCGATGAACACGATCTTCCTCTCCGTGAGCTTGAGCGTGTCGGGGAGCGTTGGGTTCTCACTCGCGTGGCCCCAGCCCGCCCAGACCGCGTCCACGGTGTAGCGCTCCGCGATCTCGACGATCAGCGCCACGTTCGCGTAGTTGTTGTTGTTGGCTCCGCCCGGTACTTCCACCACGTGCTCCGCCATGCGGATGTACTCGGCGTTCGCGCGCAGATCCTCCGGCGTGGCCATCACGACGAACGTGATCTTGTGCTCGTCCGCGAACATCTCGTAGCACCAGCTGCGGATGCTGCGGATCGCCTTCACGGCCGAGATGCCGTTGTTCGCGATGAGCACCGAGTGGATCGGGCGGTCGCCCTGCATCTCCTTCACGTACTCGTCGACGCTCGCGAACGTGTGGTGCGGGTGGCTCTCGCTGCGGGTGCGCTGTGGCACGACCGCGACGGCGCTCTCTGCGTCCGCGATGCCCATGCTTGCTGTCGTTGTCGCTGCTGCTGCTGCTTCTACTGCGACAGCTTCGGCAGTCGTCGTCGTCGTCTCGGTAGTGGTGGTGGTGGTCTCGGTGGTGAGGACTTCGGACGCTTCGGCCGATGCGCGCGTGGTCGTCGTCTCCTCCTCGGTCGCGACTGAGACAGTCGTGTCGGCGGCTGCTGCTGCTGGTGGGTGGGCGTGGGTGGCGTCGGACGTGGCCGCGGCAGCTCCAGTTGGAATGTGCTGCTGCTGCTGCTCGCTCATGGCGCGTTCGTTCGGTCTCTTCGTGCTGCTGCTGCTGCGGTAGCTCTTCGTTGCGCTCTTCTTGGCTTGTGGCCGCTGCGAAATGGAATCATCATCGCAGCAGGATTGCTTTTTTTCATTTTATGTTGTTTTTCGAATGTGGCGGCGTAGTTTCGTTAGCTTGGTTTCAGTATGAATATGAGAGGCGTATTTTCGTCATCTTGGTTTCAGTATGGCGTCGAGCGGTCCAAAAAGATATGTGCAAGGTTTGAAACCGGTGCGAAAAACCTCACGTGGCGACGACGCAGCCGAATGACGCAGCAGAGGCTGCTATTTGGGGCATGACATGTTGCGATGACGTCTCGAGCTGACGACCTCGCTTGCAACTCGCCTTGCCTGGATTGATTTGCTGGCTGGCTTGGATCGCTCGCGCTCTCTCTCTCTCTCTCTCTCTCTCTCTCTCTATGATGCAGACAACGTGCACTCTGCAACCGGCTGTCTGGCTGCGACACTCATCGACGCGCTCGTGGCTGTGACGCATTCGCAATCGGAAGAAGAGGAAGCCACCTGAGGGGCTGCTTGGGGTTTGCCTGTGAAACGCAATGGGCAGCTCGTGGATGGATCTGGTGGTGGCGGTTGCTCTCACCGTTATGGCTATGCTATGCCTACGATACGGGCAGGCTTCGGTGCCGGCGACGCTACTCGCTCGCTCCATCCCGGTTGGAAAGCTCGAGCCGCTGCGAGGGCAGCAACCACCGCAGACCGAGCCAAAAGGCGTCCGGAGCGTGCTGCTCGCGGATCGGTGTCTGAGATCATGCGCATGGCATCACGGCATGGATCCGTTTCAGAGGCGCGGCGAAATGGTGAAGCAAGCGGAGTAGACCATCACGCGGAGCATGACGTCACTCAAAGAGCGGACAACCACTCTTGCTCGAGTACCGTAGAGCACAGCTCGATTGTCGCTTACAGTACTCTCAGCGATTGATGCCGCTGCGTCACTGCTTTTCCGGCTGTGACGCGGCGGCATCAATCGATAAGCGCCTACTGTAGCGTCCACTCCAATTGGCATGATGTCATCAGCGAAACTGAAAGGTCGTGCACGGTACGCGCTTACTCCGCCTGCTTTTATTTCCCTCACGAGATCACCTGTGGACGAGCGTGGGGCAGAGAGATATGCTCATTTGTTGCTCCAGCACATGATCAGAGCACGCACTCTGGCTGCGTGGCGGTATTTGCACACACGATGCGAGTGCCGCGCACAGCCTACGCGCGGCGCTTCTTCGCGGGAGCCGCTTTCGCCTTCGGCGCAGCAGCGCCGCCAGCCTTGCGCTTGGCGGCTGCCGCGCCGCCGCGAGGCTTCTTCTGGAACTTGCTCAAGTCATCGCCGTCGTCCTCTGGCTCGCTCTCAGCGTCAGACGCCGGAGGTAGCGCGTCGTCGTCGTCCGCTGCCGCTGCCTTCCCGCGACCCTTCTTGACGGTCATGGAGCCCAAAGAGGACTCGACCACGCCCTGCGCCTTGTGCACCGCCTTGTTGTACCTAGCGAGAGCGAACGAAGAGACAGCGATGTCAGCCCTCTTGCGCCACAACAGAAACAAACCGCTACGCCAAATGGCAGAGCAGAGAACACTCACTGGCGCGTGAACGCAGTCTTGGCCTTGGAATCCAGCTCGCTGTACGAGTGGCGCTTCACGCCCGGGAACTTGAAGCTCTCCATGGACTCGGTCAGGTCTTCGCGGCTGATCTCGCACGCGTCGAGCAGCTCAATCACGTCGTCAACGTGCTGCAGGTACCATTCGAACACAACACGCACCAGAATGTTAGCCATCGAGCAAACTCTGCAGCAGCACCGCCCAGTACATCGATACGAATGCGCACCTCGTCGCCGGACAGGAGCTTCTGCAGCAGGATCTCCTTCATGTACGGCACGTAGTCCATGCGGATGACCTCGCGCGAGCCCGAGGCGTGCGCTCGCATGCGCACTGACAGCTCACTCAGCAGGCGCTTCGACTTGGACGCCGTCGAGTTCTTGCCCAGCCATCTACGGAATACACGCCAAGTCACAACCAACACAGCAAACAGCACATCTTCAGTCGGTTTGGCAACGCAGGAACGCCATTGTGGACACGGCAGCATCAGCACGAACCTGGAGAACTCGGGATGGCCAATGAACCCGGCCGAGTACACGCACGCAGCGGCGTTGAGCGCCGCCTGCTTGGTGAGCAGATCCCAGCGCTGCTCGGCGCGCACGCGGTTGGCCACGAGGTCGCTCTCCGAGATGAACTCCGACGCGTGCATGGCGGCTTCGAGCTTCTCGTCCGACGAGTTGCGGTTGCTCATGATGCTCTGGATGTAGTTCTCCTGCACCATGAGCGGCATGAAGTCGTAGTCGACAAAGTACGCCTCGTTGCGCGCGTCGAAACTCGTGTCGCGCTGGAAGATCAGCTGCGTCGCGCTGAACGCGTTCAGCCGCAGACTCTCGTCCTTGTTGTGCTGCGACGTTGGGCTCACCAGATCCGCGTACGTGAGCTTCGTGCTCGTGAGCCGCCACTTCTGCATCTGTGTGATGAGCTGCCGGATGTCGTTGCCGCAGCGATCCGCGGCTTCTTCGATCGCGTTCTTTTCGACCGCGAGCCCCTCAAGCGCGCCGATCTCCATCAGTCGCTTGCTGATCTGCTGCTTCGTCGGTCGGCGCATGCGCAGGTCGTACGAGTGGTTCGCGAGCGAGCGCACTTTCATGCTCTGACGGTCGTTGCAGATGCAGATGATCGGCGTCTTGGACTTTTTGATCAGCAGGATGAGCTCCGCTGTGCCGCCGCGGTCGCCGCCGGACATGCCGTCGACCTCGTCCATAATAATCACACGCCTCGCAAGGTGCATCTTCTCGTTCGGGTTGCCTCCAGGTCGCGCAAACTGCAGCGCGCGCGAGCCCAGCACGTCTTTCAGACCCGTTTGCAGCATCTTCTTGCTGCGTGTGTCACTCGCATTCAGCTCCGTGCACTCGAAGCCGCACTCGCGCGCGATCAGGTTCGCGATCGTCGTCTTGCCGATGCCTGGTGGACCCGAGAGCAGCACGATCTTCGCGCCGCGGTTCTCCGCGAGCTTGGTCGTGAATGGGATCTTCTTCGTGCCTTTCACGTGCACGGCGTCCCAGTCCACGAGCCACTGCTTGATGCGCTTGCCGAGCTCCACGTTGCCGATCATGTCTTCCAGGTGCTTCGGCTTGTATTTGTCGGTCCAGAGCATGTTGTCCGAGGGTCTATGATACCAACAGCAGAAGAGAGAGAGAGAGAGAGAGAGAGAGAGTTGGTCAGTCCTTCAAATAAGAACCAAGCCGCTCTAAAAAAACAACAACGTACGATCTTGGGGTCTGCTTTCCAGCCTGAGCGCTGGACGACGCGCCGCTCTTCATCTTCTGCAAGTGCTTCTCCTTCTCCAGCTCCTCCTTCTGCTTCTGCGCAGCCGCCTCCGTGATGAGATTGTAGAACTGGTTCTGCTGCAGGATGCGCACGTTCTTGGCGATCGCGTCCTTGTACTTGACGCTGGACGAGACGTCTCCACCGTCCGGCAGGGCGAGTCCCACGACCAGGTACTTGGTCGCCTTCGTCACGCTGGTGGACACGGAGCCGCCGCACGACTTTACCAAGTGGACTGCGTCTTCGCGCGACAGGTTGGCCAGATCGCCAGAAAACGCGAAGGACTTGCCGTCCAGACACCCGGAGCACGGCTGCGGCGCTTTCCCAGCACTCGTGGCGGTAATTGGCGTCATGTCCACGTCGTCGTCGTCGTCCTGTTCGTCCTTGATCTTCGCCTTCACCTCGACCTTCACGGCGGCAGGTACTGCTGCTACAACAGGCGTCTTCTTCGCTGGAGCCGCTCCGCGTTCTTTCTTGGTGGCGTTTGGCTTGAATGTCTCCTTCTTCACATCTTCGTCGTCATCGTCATCGCCACCGCGACGCAGTCGCTTGCGCTGCTGCGCTGGCTCGACGGTCTCCATGACTTCGTCTTCATCATCATCATCAAGCACAAGCGGTTCGTGCTTCGCGCCTTTCACCTTTGAGCCTTGCTCCACGTGTTCAAAATCGTCCTCGTCGCTGTCGTCCAGCACGACCACGGCATCCTTCTTGGCGCGGCGGCTCGGCATCGTGCGTGTCGGCGTCTCTGCCTTCACCGACGGTGTCTTCTTCGCCTTCGCAGGCGATCCTGATACAGCCACGCAGACGCAGCACAAGTGTTAGCTCACTACAACCGGCGTCCACAGAGATGCACTCCATTCGTATCTTGTGTGAATCCAATCCACAACTGAGAACAGACAAACGCACCGTGCGTCACAGGCTTGCGCTTGGCTGCTGGAGCAGCCGCCGCTGCCGCTGCCGCTGCCACTGTCGCTGTCGCTGTCGCTCGCGCCTTGGTCTTCGGCTTGGCTGCCGCGCTCACGGAGCCGCCCGGCTTCTGGAAGAACGAGCGGATGTCCATCGCGAGTCGTCGTCGTCGTCGCCCTCGTCGTCGATGTGCGCTGGCAGAAACAACTGATGGTCCGCTCAAAAGGTTCCCGCCAAAACGCCGTCATATACTTACAGAAATGTCTCCTCTAAGTACTAATTTGTGTGGTCAACACCATTTACCTCAAAATGACTGCTTTGCCAAAATGCGAACTAAGAAGTGACACTTTGTCTAGCGACGATGGGCGACTCGGATCTGTGGCGCGCTGACGGCAGCTTCCGCGGCTTACAGGGTCGCACTGGAGGTGGTGGTGGCAGCGGAGGCAAAGGCGGCGGGAAGGGCGGCAAAGGCCCCGAGTTCACGCGCGTGATCCCAAAGTTCCTGCAAAAGTACCACGAGCCGCCCGCGATCCAAGCCAAGTTCGCGCCGCCGCCGCTGCCCCCAGGCGAGACCGGCGACGAGGAAGAGGAGCTGGACGACGTGCAGAAGGCTGCGATCGCGGAGTTCCTGGAGAAGGACAAGGCGAAGAAGGAGAAGAAGGCTGCAGGTGTTGCTGGCGATGGCGCAGAGAAAGAAGGCGGTGGTGGCACCGCCGCCACCATGACGACGACGAAGAAGAAAGCGAGCCAAGCGGTCGCGGGCGTCGGCGGCGACGGGCAGCAGCCCAAAAAGAAGCGGAAGCGCACGGAGATGGCGGCGCTGAGCAACAAGAAGCTGCTCTCGTTCTCCATGGACGACGACGAGTAGACGAACGACCCAGTAGGCGGCAGGTAGGCTCGGCTTCGTCTCTCGATATATTAATGCATCGTACTGCGCTTGTCTATATAACTTAGTGCCACCGCGCGCGCTTGGCGTGCAACAGTACGCGCAGCGCGGCCGCCTGCGGGTACTGGCGGATGTGGCTGAAGTCGCCCCCGAGCTCCGGGAACGCGTCGTCGCGCTCGAGCAGGATGAGCACGTTCGTGATGTTGAAGGCCGAGAAGTAGATGAGCGCGATCGAGAGCGCGAGCGGGAACGCGAGCTCCGTGGTGATGACGCTGGCACACCAAGCGAGGAAGATGCACTGGAAGAAGATGCCCGTGACGCATGAGAGCTGGTACGCGCGCAGCTGCCAGTTGGTGAAGTCGAGCGGCCCGAGCCACGTCACGGCGGTGCAGTACGACACGGAGAAGAGCGACACGAGCTGGCGTAGAGGTGAAGCAAAACGGTTAGCGCGGCTGGTTGGCTAGCAGATAGACAGTCAGCCAAGCAGCAGAGACGCACCACTTCCCCCCAGAGCATGCGTGTGGCGAGCAGCGGCTCAAAGCTCGGGTCTGAAGCGCAGCGCTGCAGGAACTTGTCGAGGATGCTGCCGTCCCAGAGGTCTGTGAGGCGGAATGGCTGGCGAGCAGCGGACGGCTGCTGCGATCGCACGAACTCGACGGTTCCGAGGTACAGGACGAACGGTTCCTAACCCAGCTCGGCAGAGAAGGAGCAGCCACAGCTACCAGTCATTTGCTACTCAGCGCATTTGCAACCCAGTGATCGAGCGCTGCGTCTACCGTCATACCTGCATGTGCGGGTTGTCGAGCTGGAGCGTGATCGTGTACGGACCAAGAGCCAATGGACGGATCTCTGTCTTGAGCTGCTCAAAGTCCAGAAGCATCCACAGTCGTCCCGAGTCGTTCTGTAGCCTCAGTGTCGCTGCATTTGCGTCTGTAGCGCTCGCGTTGTGGTGCCGGAGCGCGATGAAGCCGATGCTCGAGTGCCGGATGTCGTCAGTGAGGTGTTCGTGGAGCGTGACGACTGCGCGCAGAGCCTTGTTGTTGCCGCTGGTGGCGTTGCTCCACATGGGGATCTGTGGTGTGCTGCTGCTGTCGTCGTCGGAGAAGCTCACGCGCTTGTGGTTGAGCGTGATCTCGTCGATCAGCGACCGGTGGTGCATCTGAGTTCAGAAGGAAAACCCCACAGCGAGCATGAGCACCAACGTCTCAGGTAGGCAAGGAGATCACATGGAGCGACTGCCTCACCGTTCGCCACTCGACTGGATGCTCGTGTCGCCCGTGCTGTTTCGAGATGTATGTCGAGATCGCCGCGTCCCCAGTCGCTGTCGTCTGCATCAGCTCGGAGCTTGCGTCCAGCGCCACCTCTCGCGTCAGGAGCGTCGCATCGCAGCCCGCGAAGCAGACAACGAGCCAGCAGCACGTCGCCGAGAGCGCTAGGAAGCGCGAGGCGGCGCTGCTTGTGCCCATTCTCTGTAGCGCGCGAATCACGAAATGGTCGTGAGCATGTCGCTCGAGATTCAGCTCAGACTCGACAGACACACACACACGCTCGCTCGCGGATCAAGGGAATCAAAATAGCTCCATGTGCTATAAACGACATGCATTCGTCCCTTTCATTCTCAAAATCGCACAGCGTGACGTGGCGTACCACTCATGCTCACTGCTTGGCCGCTTTGGCGACCGTGCGCGGCAGGATGGGCGAGTGGGTCTGCTTCCACGACGGCGCGTTGCCGTAGATGTACACGGACACGTTTACGAAGAAGGCGCCGGCGAGGAACTGCACGGTCGGCACTTTGTCGAACAGGAAGATCGACAGGATGACCGAGAGCACGATGGCGATGGACGTCGCGAACGCCTTGAGGATATTGTCCGCGTACTTGACCACGACGGCCGTGAGCAGCCCGCCGAGCGCGCTCACGGCAATCGCAGCCCACACCACCGGGCGGTATCCGTAGAAGAAGCCGTGCGTGGTCAGGTGGTCCATGTCGTTGTAGAGCAGCCCGCCGCCCGCGAGCACGATGCTCACGAGCCCCATCTGGATGTTGCGCTCCCACACCGAGCCTTTCGAGCCCGAGCTCTTGAGGATCTTCTCAAAGTACACGCCGGCGAAGCCCGAGCACATGCACGCCGCGACGACCGCGATGAGCCCGAGCGTCGTGCTCTGGTCTGCGGCCGCGGCCGTTTTGCTCGCGGCGCCAGAGTCGTCGAGCTGCACAAGCGCGACACCGACCATGAGGATCACGATCGCACCCCACTGCAGCGGCAGGATCGACTTGCCCAGCAGGAAGACGGAGAAGACGGCGGTCGTGAGGATCTTGAGCTGGTAGAGCACCTGGAAGGACGCGGCGTCAAGGTTCGACACGGCCACGTACTGCAGGTTGTTTTGGATCACGTAGAGCAGCGCCGGCACGCTCACGCGCAGCATCTCGCGCTGGTCGAAGATGATCTGCAACGAGTTCGTGTGCACGCGCTGCGCGCCTGCGACCGGAGGAGCTGGCGCAGTCTGCGCAGTCACAACACACCATCCACGGCACACGAGCGAGCGTTAGCTATACACACGCTCCGCCACGTGTACAGAGAGAGCACCCGGAACGCGCCAACGAGCGTGCGTACCATGGCGATGATGGCCGTGCAGGCGACGAGCTTGAACACTTCGCCCGTGAAGACGGCGGTGGACGTGTTGAACTTAGCGTGGTCGCCCACGCGCGAGAGGCGCATGAGGATCGCCAGCAGGCTGTTCTGCAGGCAGAGCACCACGAGACTCACATACTTGAGCGACGTCGGCGTGGTCGCGGCGGCCATCGCGCTGAGGCTCGTGTCTGCTGGCGAGGTCGCGGCGGAAAAGGAGTGAGCAGGTCCACCTGCGCTCTTGCGTTGACGCTGCAAGAAATGGGGCGTTTCCATTGGGCAGAATGTGTAGCATGGGCTGCTGCCATTCGCCGAAATGTTTGCTTCGACAACAAAGCGCAGGCGAGCCAGCGAATAGAGGAAAGAAGGCGATTGTCGAATCGACTCAGAAGCCGGTTTTGATGCTACAAAACTGATTTACTCTGTCTTAATTGGCTCGACTCGCGCTGCGAGTCGAATCAAATTTTCAGCCAATCAGCTTCAAAATCCTTGTCACTGGCTGATAATGCAAAATATATCTGCCCGTAATATAGCGCGAGCGAGAAATACCTTTTCCAGCCAATGACGCGAGTCGAAATCGCAGATGGAGCACTCGGATTGCACGAAAACATCGCAGTCAGTCCTGACACGCGAAAGTGGACCAAAGCGCGAAAAGAGACACCGCCGCGACGAGATGACGCCGTTCGGCCGCTACTTGCTGCAGCACCGCTGGAAGCTGCTGCTCACGACGCAGGGCATCTTCACGAGCATCGTGCTCTACAAGCGCTTCAACCAGGAGCCCGCAGTGCCGCTCGCCACGGCCTTCCCCCCAGCGCACAAGGGCAGCGACAGTCAGCGCGACGGACACGTCCAGCAGTGAACACCGTAGCCGAACAACGCCTGACTAATAGAACGCCTCTCATTGCGAGCAGCTATTTGGCGCCTTGCCGTTTGACGGACGGGCTGGACCCTCGTCCTGCTCAGCTCTCCGCGCAATACCTGACAGGAGCCACGCCGCTCCTCGCTTCGTGCACGACACGCCTGCTCTGCCTCGCTCGGACGCGATCCAGATCTACCGCTCGTCGGCGGCGGCACTGACGAATTTGCCGTTCCCGCGCAGGATCTCGGCCAGCGGCGGGCCGTGCTCGGGAGCCGGCGCCACTTTCATCGAGTGCACGATCTTCGCCGCGAGGTTCGCCACCGCGCCAGTCGGCGCCGGGGCAACTGCGGCTGGGACGCGGCCCTCGCGCTCGTCGGCTCTGCGCTTGAGCTCCAAGAACCGCTGGCGCGCCAAGCCCTTGCGCGCGATTGCCTGGATGCGCTTGACCGAGATGATGGCCATGAGGCTCGGCGCGTTCGCGAGACTGAGCCGTCGCACGCGGTTGCGCTGCATGCGCCACATCACCTTCTGCGAGCGCGCGAAGAGCCCCGAGCTCCCTCTCGCCGGCTCGATGGGCTCGCCGCGCTCCTCCGCGACCCTCATCATCACGTTCTGCGCGGCGGCGATGAGGAACGCGTAGAAGTTGATCTTGTCGTTCTCCACGTACAGGTTCAGACTCATGGCCCAGCGCTCGACGTCTTTGCGATGCGAGTGCCTTGGCAGCCCCAGCGGAGGCGGCACGTGGCGCAAGAACCGGAGGAACGCGTGGTCCGAGATGTACCCGGACGCCGACAGATCGAAGCCCTGCCACAGACGAGCGACCTGCATGAGATCCTCCTTCACGATCGTGCTCGAGTGCCTCTCGGTCGCCTCTTCAAAGCCCTCGAGGATCACAGCCACAAACAGGTTCAGCAGCACGTACGTCGTCACCAGCATGTAGGACAGAAAGTACATGTACGTCACTTGCACGCCAGGCGTGCATCCAATCGTCAAGCGATCGTCGCCAGCGTACGCGCGCGCCGCAACCAGCGCCTCGTAGCTGTAGTCCTCCACGCAGGACTCGCCGTACGGGTACGGCTTCGCGCCTGCGATCGGCTCCACCATCAAGTCGTACATCACATCGTTCCACGCCTCGCCCGTTGTAAACCGGAAGAGCGTGAGCATCGCCGTCGCGATGTCCTTGAAGTTGGCGTGCTCGTCCAGGTTCTCCCCCAGTCGAACCCCAGCGTAGATCTGCACGCCGATGACCGCGTACACGAACATCACGAGGCACATGAGCGTGGACACGTTGACGAGCGCCGGCATGTTCTCCAGGATCGTGTTCACGATGTCTTGCATGCTCTTCGCGCGCTTCATGAGTCGGACGGCGAGTCCCATTCGCAACGCGCGCACTGTGTTCGCCACGGGCGAGATCGAGCCTTTCGTGAAGAACGGGAGCACGGTCGACGCAGTGCTTCCGATGACCACCAAGAAGTCGAAGATGTTCCAGCGGTCGTAGAAGTACTTCTTGCCCATCGACATGAGCTTCACGATGGCTTCGAGGACGAACACGAGGCAGAACAGCAGGTTGCCCGTTGACAGCACCTCGGCAACCGTCTCCGACTCGCCAAAGTGCGTCACTGCGAGCATGATGGTGTTACCGAGCACACAGAACGCCACGACGCCTTCAAACGTCGGGTGCTGCTGGATGAAGAAGCAGAGCCTCCGCAGCGGATGGTGGGGTTCGATCACCGTGAACCTCAGCTTTGTGCTGTGGATGCAAGAAAGACAAGAAGCGTTAGCTTTCACATGCCAGTTGCTCTGATCTGTGCGCACTTGCAGAGTCGAGAGCAGGCTGTACCTTCGTGCCATGTCTTGAATCTGTGACCATTCGCGCTGCGTCTCATTCTCTGACGCGTTCGAGTCGAGCGAGTCTCGCATCCGATTGAAGTTGTCGATGACAGCGCCGACGAAGAGATTCAGTGTGAAGAAGCTCCCGATAATGATGAACACTGTGTGTCAGCATCGAATCAGAACCACAATGGATCGAAGCAAGTCAGCACCACAATGGATTGAAGCAAGTCAGCACAACGCCAACACAGCCAGCGAGAAGGAACGAATGCTCGGAGCGTACCGATGAAGAAGATGGCGTACGACCGGTTGTAGTTCTCCACCGGGTGGTAGTCGATCTCCGTGGCGTCCACGCCTTCGTACATGATGTCCACCCAGCCTTCCGTCGTGCCGAGCTCAAAGAGGGTCATTGCCGATTTCAGGACGTTGTTGTAGTTGCGATTCCGCAGCGTCCAGACGCCGCCTTCCTCCAAGCAGTTCGCTTTTGAGAACAGCTTCTTGAACGAGATCTTCGAGAAGCCGTACGTCGCTTCCAAGCGCTCCATCTGGTCGGCCGAGAAGCTGCTCATATCGCAGAAGTACAGCCGGCCCTTGAACAAGTTGACGCCGATGATGCCGAAGATCAAGAAGATGAGGCTACACACAAGGAAGACGTTCATGATGCTCGGGATACTCGACAGCATCGCGTTCACCACGCGCTTCATGCCAGGCACTCGACTGATAAAACGCAGCGGTCGCTGCAAACAAAAGGCAATAGTCAGTCGTTTAGGGATGGGAGAGCTGCACCGCGCACCACAGCAACGACAGGCGATCGCCAGTTGACGCACCAGTGCTCGCAAGGTTCGGAACGACCGCAGGGACCGCAGAGTCTTGCTGGATGAAAAGAGCGTCGCGCCGGAGAATATGAGAATCGCCATGTCGAGCACGTTCCACGGATCTCGCAGGTACGACTCCGGGCCGTTGAAGAGGAACCCGAGGTCGACCACCTTAAGTATCATCTCGATGACGAAGATGACCGTGAACACATTGTCCATGATCCCCAGCGCGATCGACTGCGTCGAGCTCGGATTGTTCAGCGGGTTGTCGACTGCGAGCAGAATGCTTCCGACGAAGATGACAACCAGGATCATGTTGTCAAAGTACCAGCTCCGGATGATCTGGCGGCAGGATCTGCGCACGAACCCAGATCTCTTGAACAGAAACAGCGCTCGATTCGAATCGAACACGATCACTTCGTTCTGGAGTGGCAGCCCACTCGCATCCACCGAGTTGCGCCGACCAACGTTGATCACGGAGACCGACTTGAACTGGACTTCCTTTGCCGAAGAAGTCTGCGCTACGGCTGCTGCTTCAGCCCCACCAGACTCGGCGACCTTTGTCTCCGAGAGCTTTGGTCTTGGCGATGTCCCTGGAGCGACCGGATTTGTCCCTGACGACGCGTTCTTCGCGCCGTCGTCGTGGGTGCTTTGTTCTTGCAGCTTTGGCCTCGACGATGCGACTTGGAGGCTTGGATGTCGCTTCGGGCTGGCTTTTCCATCGCTAATGCCGTGGTTGATCGTCCCTGCGGGTGTCGTCACAGAGGGTGTCGTCGCTTCTGAAGCGAGCATTTGGTTGGGTGCGCGTGGCTCTGTCGGATCGACGATCTCTCCGCTACTGCCATTATCCTTGATATCTGGAAGCGTTGCTTTGGACGAGAACCGGCGGTGGCTTTGAGGAAGCGCTGGACCGGCGTTCTCCTCGCCATCGGCGTGATCTCTGCCGTCTTGAAGCTTTGCTTTTGACGAGAAGCTGCGCACAGACGAGTTCCGTCGAAATTCGTGATGCTCGGCTCCTTGTTGTGGAGTCTGGGGTCGCAACGAGCCGACCGCTTCTTGGTCGCCGCCAAAATCGTCGAGGATTCGTCGCGAGCTGTTCACGCTGTTCATGCTCTGACTGGTGCGTCTGCGAACGCGAGACGCCCGTCTCGTCGGCGTGTCTTGGTGAAGAAAAGGTGGCGGGCTTTCTACTGACATGGGAAGGTTTGCTTTGCTGCCGCTCTTGGTTCGTCCGTTCGACGAGAAACCGAACGGGTACACCACGCTCAGCTTCCGAATCGAGCTCCTTGCGATCGTGTCAAAAATCTTTTGCTGCCCTTTCAGCAGCGCCATGTCCACCTCTGTTTGCTGGTCATCCAAGCTGAAGTTCCCCAGCAGGATTGCCAGGAAAAGGTTCAGGATGATGATGTTGCCGATGACCATCACGCCCAGGAAGTACACGAGCGCACCCCACCCAACGGAGCGGACACCGTCATACATCACGAAGTTCCAGCTCTCTTCCGTGAGGCACTGGAACACGGTCGTGAACGCAGACAGCGTGTCGTCAAAGTTGGAGCGGCTGATCGTGTACGGGCTCTCGGGCGTCCACGGAGCGTGCGGGGGATCCGTGTAGTTGTACACATGCGGTTGCCACTCGACTGGATTCCCATCGCTGTCGAATCTGTACTTGGTTGCGAAAAACTGCATCCCGATGAGCGCGAAGACGTACATCAGGAGAAGCAGCAGAAGCCCAAAGTTCGCCACATCGAGGATACTGTTGCCGATCTGCATGGCAGCAACAGTGCGTTAGCATTAGAAGGATGCAGCTGCAGCAAATCAGGATTCACGCATCGAATGAGATCTCACCGTCACTAAGAGCTCCCGCAGCGATTTCCACGAGCGCGCCAGCTTCATGATCCGAAAGAACCGGAAACTCCGCAGCGCTGATAGCCCCGTATTGTTCTTCGAGTCTGGGTTGACGATGTTGAACATCAGCTCGATGAGGCTGATGAGGACGATGACGCCGTCGAACAGGTTGTAGTTGTCGGCACAGTAGTCCTTCGGACCCAAACCAATGACCTTCAGAGCCATTTCGACACTGAAGATGATGGTCAGCGCGACGTTCAGGTTCTCTGTCACCAGCGTTCGCTTAACGTCAACCGGATACTCGTCCATGGCGAGGCAGACAGTGTTCAGTAGAATGCAGAGCACGATGAAGGCAGTGAAAGTGGCACTCTAGCATGCGAAGCACACACACACAGAAACCACACGTTAGCTCCAGAGTGAGTCGGGCTGCATTCCGTATCACATCGCTTACCTGCACGATCTCCTGGCATCTCTGGCGCAATCGCTGAGTCAGATCCTTCTTCGCCACGATCAGTATCCTCGTGCTGATACCGTTCCGAAAGCTTGTTTTGAACCCAGTCTTCAGGTCCTGCACTTGAACTTGCGGGGAATCTCCTTCGATCTTCGTGAGCGTCGGAGCTTTGGCGCTTGATATCCTTTCTTCGAGGATCAGATCCCAGTTTTCAGCCGTTCCGTCGTTCACGGCGTTGAAGCGCTCCCAGATCACCGCGAAGACGAACTGCAGCAGGAAAAAAGCGCCGATGATCGTGAAGATCACGAAGTACATCGACGCGAAACCCCAGTTGTGCGCGTCCTGGAACTGACACGTGAAAGAAAGCAGTACCAGAGATCACCAACACGCGGGTGAGAGCAACGCACAGCCGCACAAAGGATCGTGCAGGCACTTACGTTGTACATCACCACGGTCCACCCTTCCAGTGTGATGCACTGGAAGAGCGTCAGCAGCGCAAAGCCGATGTTGTCGAAGCCCGAAAACTTGTTGTCCCACAGCTCAGCGGACGGCAGCAAGTCGAAGTCGACGGTTGTGTTCGGGGGTAGACTGTACACCGACCCGCAGTACTCTCCGGGCATGCAGTTGTATTCCCCGCCGCAGAGTCTCCCTGCGCCTGCTAGCGGCCACGTTCCGTTGACCGGCTCAGGAGTTTCTCGGCATCGATAGTGCAGCGCTCCATTCCAGAACAAGACTCCCAGGATCCCGAACACGGTGAACACGAAGCCGATGATCACCATCACGTTGAACAGCGCTGGGATGGCCGAGAACAGCGCGTAGATGAGTATCCGCATGCCTCGCAGGTTGCTCAGCGTGCGCAGCGGTCGGAGAACGCGTGCGGTGCGCAAGGCGGAGACTTTCGGCACCCCTGGCAGGTCTCCGATAAACCCGACCACGACGACGAAAAAGTCGAGCTGGTTCCAGTAGCTGCGCAAGTACGCTCCTCGCCCGAGTGCGAACCCCATCGCCATGATCTTCATGGCGCATTCCGCGAAGAAGATCCAGGAGAACACTTTCTCCGACTGCTCGACGATCAGGTTCCTCGTGTTTAAGTTGTACAACCCGTTGGTGTCTGGCAACGACCCGGGGTCTTCGTAGTCTCGGAACGCCAGTATGCACGAGTTCATCACGATGCACGCCAGGATGAACCGGTCGAACCACTTCCACTCGACGATCCAGACGAGGTAGTACCGAAGCGGGTTCTTCGTGTCCAGGAGGAACATCGAGTTGTTGGCGAATCGTCGCTTACGGCCGTGCACTTCGAAGTTGTAGGTCAGGAGCCCGAGCTCACGGATGCCGTCCATGAACTCGATGAGCGAGAGCTGGCCGCTTCGGTTCTGGTCCAGTTTCCTGAAGATCTTCTCGATCGCTTTGTCTAAACTCGCACACCTGCAGCGCAGTCACGAACGAGAACAACAACCGTAAGTGATGACGGACGCCATGCTTCAAGTAGATCAATTCATGCATGCAGCTCACCTCTTGGATTCCAGCGTCACGAGCTGGATCAGCCTGTTCTCGATCATCGTGAGCGTCCCGGCTTCGCCGTTCTCCTTCTTCTGGACTTCGAGCAGGTCGCACGTGTACTTGCAGAACTCCTGGTAGTCGATCGTTCCGTCTCCGTCCGAGTCGAACGTCTGCCACAGCTCCTTCAGTTTGTCGGTCTCTGTGTCGATGTCGATCCCGGCGTACTTCAGCACACTCGACACCCTTCGCCGCACGCCCTCGGTTATATGGAGAAGCTGACTGCTCTCTCTGCGCATCGACGACTGGTTGATATCGCCGCGCGCGGGTTGTGCGGCAACGAGACGCCGCGTCAAGCTCGGACCGAGGGGAGGCGGCACCACTACGACTGGGGGTAACGTCTCGCTCGATCTGTCGGGGTCAACGGATGCGTCCGTGACCTTGAACCTCGGGGACGTTGGACCCGCGGAGCCGGCGTTCGAGTGCGTCTCAGACGTGTCTATTGCGTCGACGCTGCTGCGCGTTGTGACGATCGCCGGCAAAAAGCGGCGCTCTCCGCGCGCCGGACTCTGCTGCAGCGCCTCCACTTGCGTCTGGCTCATGACGGCGCCGGGTGCTGGCTGTGAATCGTTGCTTGCCTGGCTTTGCTCCATCGTACATAGTCGAGGTGTTCACTCGCGCATCGACCGCTCGCACTTACTCGGTGAATCTGTCTCTGGTCGCGCGACGACAGCAGTTCCCGCACGGCACGGCACGAGGTGTGGCACGTTTGTGTGTCCGCGTGACACAACAGTATTCCCAGCGCGCTTGCGTTTTGGGCAGGCGATGGCAGGAGAAGCGCGCGCACGTAAACCCGCAGTCACCAGCCGTCGCCGCGTCTAAATGCGGCAGCGCACGCGGAGATGCGAGGCGCCGGTCTGTCTTCTGCGAAACTGCGGCAGTTGGACATCTAAGAATGGCAGCAGTGGCAGCAGTGGCGAGTGAGTACACGCAGCAGCCACGGAACGAACGACGAGCGAGACTCAAATTGCCACCAGCCTGCACTCGAAGGCACTGCTGGCGGTGGGCATGCGCAGACTCCGAGCGAGTCGTTCTGCTGAGTGCGTTTGTGCTTCGCCTGCAACGAGACTGTTGGCAACGTTAGCCCCATGGAGAACGAGGACGAGCGAGAGACGCAGCGCTTGGAGCTGCACATTCACATCAAGCACACCAGATCCCAACCAAACCAAAGTGCTTTGGCACAGGCACGTACACACGTGGAATGGTCTTACGCTCTTCGCACAGTCCAGAGCAGCGCGTGGAGCGACGACGAGTTGTCATGCCGTCATTTGCAATGGCGACTCTAGCACCATTGGTTTGTGGCGAGCGGGTTCCTCTGTCAGGAGACGGTAAGGTAGCCCCAGTCCTTTGTCCAGCGACGACAGGTGGGAGATCGCGCGGCTGCAGCAGCTCCTGCAGCTCCAGCGGCTACAACAATCAGCAGCTTCGACGACAGGAGCAGGATCTCCAGCAGCGGTGACCCTCGCGATTGGCGCAACATCTCTCGTCACGCGCGCTTCCCGAGCGACTCCTCTCTCACGTGGAGGTGGCAAGGGATCATCAAAAGCGTGCGTTTGCTTCGACAAGCGTCCACGGCTGCTCCTGCCTTCATCGTTCAGCTCGTGGTGACAAACAGTTCTGCTATGTTTTATCCTGATTGTACGATTAAGAAAGTACATTATCAAAAGCCGACAATCGCACATATTAGACTTTCCACGGGCGGATTCAACGGCTTGACTTGCTTTTTGTTCTGAAAGCTTTGAATTTCATTTAGCGGAAAGTCGTGTATGAGGAGCAAAAATGTCAAAAACGGGTTTCACAAGTGCTCCCTCTAAAACCCGGTTCCTTCTTCGCCAAATCTCCACAACACGAGGAATCAAGTCGTCAAGTGCATGTGGCGGGAGCGAGTGAAGCAGCAGCTGCAGCAGGAGACGCAGCGGTGGTAACGCGGACCGCGCGTGCGTGTCGTTCATACACAGGTGCTCATAGTGTCGTTCTCTAACATCCGGCTGTGTCTGTGCAGGCTGGACGCGCACGGAGCTGCTGGTGTGAGTAGCACGAGCGGT
Source organism: Globisporangium nagaii (assembly GCA_023335995.1). NCBI lineage: Eukaryota > Oomycota > Peronosporomycetes > Pythiales > Pythiaceae > Globisporangium > Globisporangium nagaii. Next base: position 24,521 of record JAADWH010000265.1, read on the forward strand.
GATCATGGCGCTTTACGCATTCTCTCGATCAGCAAGCTCCTGCAGATCGTCTCTTCACCCAGCGTGTGCGACTCGAGCGAGCAGCAGCAACAGGACGGCGCTTCCCTTGCAGCGTGGGGCATCCAGCGTGTGGAGCTACAGCCGAACGGATCGCCGGTGACTTTCGATCACCCTGTGAAGAGATCGCGCTCTCAGGACAATGCGAGTGCGTTTTCAGTCTGCACGGACGCCGGCAGCGCGCGCCAAATCGCGTATTCGTCCGACCGCGCGTGGATCACGGGCTTTCTGCGGGTCCGCGACGCGGAGAAGCAGACGGGGAGCGACTTGCACTTGGCCGATGCGAGCGATCTCGGCTGCCAGGCGCTCGTGGTGGACCCGCAGCCAGAGCTCGTGGACCAGCTCGTGCTAGTCAAGAAGTGGGTGCTGATCGGTACGCGTGCTGCTGCTGCTGCTGCCAGTGCCACCAGCCAATGCGGTCGGTTCAGCCACTTGTTCCTGGAAGTGCACGAGCCACCGACGATTCTCCACCAGAGCGAGACGCAGCCTCGCATCCCGAGTCGAGACGAAGTACGCAGGCTGCTCGACGCACACTACCCGACACAGGACCCTCCATTGTACATCGGGCCGCGTCCGTGGCGAACTGTTGTACACAGCGGCAGAGAGGAGCCAGTGCAGTCGACAACAGCAACAGCAACGACAACAGCACCTGGAGCACCCGCCAAGAGAGGGAAAACCAAGAAGACCCGCGTGCACGCAGTCTTTGGCCGCGTGGTGTGCGTGAGTCCCGTCTCGAATCAGCACGACAGGTCCAGCTGCCACTTCTTCGCCGAGATCGAGTTCCAGAATCGCGAGCGGAGGCGGCAGAATGTCGTGAACATTATGTTTGCTGGGGCCCAGAGCGTGCGCTGGCGACTGTTCTTGCGACCCGGGGTCCACGTGCTCGTGACAGATCTGGTGAAAGTGTTTTCGCGCGAGTGCGGCATCTTTCTGCTGCAGACGACAGCCACAGCCGCTGCAGGTGTTGACAAGGCAATAGCCGAAGGTCCAGCAGCACCATCGCCACAGCTGGGAACCCAAGTGCTGGTGTGGCAGCAGCACGACGACGAGCTGCGACTGCCATCGAGAAATGTTGAGTATCGTGTGCACCAACATGCCGAACGAGAAGTTGTGGACTGCGAAGGAGTGATCACGCGTGTGCTCTGGAACGACTGTCTCGAGGTTCAAAGTGGTGCTGACTCCAGCGCCAACGCCTGCGACGTCTTCGTGGTCTGCTTGTTCCACTTCCCGAGCGTCGATCTGGCGAAGGTTCGTGTAGGAGCGACCGTTCGCATTCTCAGCGCGCATGTGCTGCGGCAGCCAAATCCGATCGATCGCAGAGCTGTGATCGGGTTGTGCGCGCGAAGCCATTTCTCGGTTGTCGCGCACGGACGCGCTCCGCAACAGTGTGTACAACTGCAGTCTTCGATCAGCTCGAGACACTGTTGGAGCAAGAAGCTGTCGTACTTTGGAGACCGCCGCGTGCAGCCGCTGCCTGTGTCCATGTGGCTGTTCGAAGTGTTCGAAGCCCTCGTGAATAAGTTCTCGTTCGGTTCCAGTACATCGATGCCAGCGAGTTTGCAGGAGACGCCGGCATCGTTTCCGCACACTCGAAGACGCGAGGCGCTGCGGATCTTCGCAGAAGCCTTTGAAGTCGACGTCATCGACAGTCAGCAGACTCCAGTCCAGAGCGCAACGCTCGGCGGCCGATTCCTGAGCTCTCATGCCGAAGATGCCGGGAGTTGCTCAAGTGTTCACAGCGGGAAGATTGACGGGATCCTGAGAGGGACGCTTGTTGCAATTCGAGATATGGAGAAGTGGGCGAGGGCGAGGCTCGCGCAGGCGTTCGCAGACGAAGAATCCTCAGCGAAAACAGCGTCACGTGACCGATTCTGCGTCCAGATCCCCGCAGAAGATCTTGACTGGTGCTTGCTCGTCGGATGCCTGAGCGGAAACACTCACAGCGACGGCTTGGAGATTTGCGATCGCACCGGATCTCTGCCGCTCTCCATCGTTCGTGGGTCGCAGAAGGTGATCTTGGCGGATCTCGAGGACTCTAGGCATCTGCATGTGATCCGCAAGTTTGAGCTCTTTGTGGAAGCGTATTGCAGTCCTGGCGTGCCGAGAGATTTCGAGCAAGATGCAGTGATTATCCGGGCATCCTGCACAGTCGACGCCATCGAGAGGATACGAATGGGCTCGAGTGATAGCCACGGCAGTGCTGCAAGTCGATGCGAGCAGGAGCTGACAGTGCTGATAACACACGTGGATCCAGTGAGGCGCTCTTCAGTTCTGCCAGACACACTGAGACGGCTTCGCCCAGCTTATCGCCACGTGCACGCGATTACACTTCCAATGGAACAGTCGGGAGAAACGAGGTTGCAGTCGCCAGGACGCATCGAATTTATGATCAACGTGAACACTCCGCACTGGCACGTGGAGAAGCACGGGTGCTACCGGGTCACAGGCGCGTTTCGTGAGGAAGACGCGCCGTCAGTTGCTGCGGATCGAGCATCAGATCCAGCTGCCACGGTCGAAGAGAAGAGCATCGTTTTGGCAGTGCGCTTTTTGGCGAAAGCGATGGAAGCCAGCAGCATGCAGACGGTGTGCTTTGAAGAGTTTGCGGCTCTCGTGAACGAGTTTGACGCGCCACACCAGAGCATGCGCGGCAGCCGACTGAAGCTCTATCGACTGGAACCAAGCTGCAGCATCGCGCCGCTGAGGTTCGAGGCAAGAACGTCGGCAATCTTCACCTGCCCAGCCCACGACGGCTGCGCCAGACCGCGAGTGAATGAGCAAGGGTTGCTTGACTTTTCAAGATCGGCACCCGACTCACGCCTCCCAAGTCTGCACCAAGTTCGTCTGCACAACGCCAGCCTCCCGCTCAAGCGTTCGATGGTTGAGCTCTCGCCTCAGCAGCTGGTGCTGTTCAGTCTGCTACAGCATTTCGCGCTCGGCACAGAAAACGTCGTTCAAGTCGCAGATTTGCTCCAGCATCCGCTTCCGCAACTCCAGCAGCAGCAGCAGCAGCGAGAAGACAATCCTGCTGGCGAGCATGACATCGACATCCACCGCATGAGGCTGTATTCGATCGTTGGTGTTGTCGTGGACAAGAAGTACTACTGGGTCGAGAAACCGCACTCTCCAGTCAGCGACCTCGTTGGCAGCAGAGCGTCGTCCACTTCGAAGAAGAAGAGAGAGAATGGACTTGCCCAGTACTTCGAGAGCGGCCAGAATCGAGAGTTGATGTGCCGGTACCAAGTGCGCGACCTCTTTTCGCCTAACACGATCGATGTCCGCGCGAATGCGTCCAGGTTTGGCGTCCAGGCGAGCCTTCAGCCTCGATCGATCGTTGAGTTTTCGAAGCTGCAGGGTTTCATTGCTCGCTCCACCTACAAAGTGTACATGAACTGGGGTAACTGCTCCAGTGCATGCGAGCTGCAGCAGAGCTCTGGTCTCAAGATCGAGGCGCCGAGTGAAGGAGAGCTGTACGGCTCGATGGGGGCATCGCTGCTGAACGGTCTGTATCAGACGCAGCTTGCGGACCGCACACTGCATCGCTGGGTCGTTCGAGTCGTCTACGTGAGCTACGTGGTGCTGAAGCGCAAGTGCCGGAAGTGCCACCGCGCGCTGCAGCTGGAGAAGCATCGAGCGTGCTGGACGCACCGCCAGATTCCGGCGTCGCTTCCAAGCAGCACGAAGCAACGCAATTGCTCTTGGCATCAGGTGCGTCTCAAGGACCCGCGGTTCGACGAGCTCACGTACGCGGGCATGAGCATGCGGTGCGTGGTTGATGACGGATCAGCGCAAGCGGAGCTCTTTCTCGAGAACGACGTTGCGTGGGATCTGCTCGCGTGCAGCACAGGCGCTCGACGGCGCTTTGAAGAGATGGTGCGATCGCACTCGGCAGAGCTGAGCTACTTTACGGGCCAGTCGTCTGCTGCGAACGCGTTCTTTTCGTCGTCGTCCGTGTTCAGAGACGACGAGTATTACCAGAACGAGTTCCGGAGTATGATCGTGGACGCGATGCAGCGTCTCCGCAGTGTTGTTGTGTTTGGGCAGCGGTTCTACAGTCCGCCACGAGCCAGCAACATCAGCGGCACCAGCGCCACAAACAGCAAGAACGAAACTACTGGGGAGAGAGAGTTCGTGTCGGTGCTGACGTTCGGGAAGGACATCCAAATCACCACGAAGAGCGTCGCGAGCGTGCAGCTTGAGGCGCGGCGCGTGGACAGCTCCGTGCCCGTGAAGAGCGAGCTGCGCGAGAAACTCGCGAAGCTCCGTCTCGGCACGACTTTGTAGCGGATGAGGCGCGCCGGTGAGCGTTCTGGTGTTACGCCGCACTGTAGCCACACTGCATGCAGGTAGCGGCGGCGGGGCTTGTGCTCGAAGCCGCGAGCAGAATCTCATGTCTGGCGAGGTTGCCATCATCATTGCGTCTCAAGATGATTGACGATGCCAATGTCAGTTGGGACATGTGCGCCAGGCCGAGTGGACTCGATTACGCTCGCAGACGATCATCCCTGCGAGCACTGACGCTTTCTCTTTCTCTGCCCACTTGATTTATGTCCCTTCTCCTGAGCGAGTTGGTGTTGGCGGTGGCGTTTTTCATCGAGTTCCTCCAGTTGTGCTTTCGGGGATGAAAAATGCCACCGTTGCTGTGAACGACGCTTGCTATTGACGCGTGTTCAGACGCTGCGAGCGTGCACTTGTGCGTCGAAATAAACAGCGCATGAGCAGCATCCAAGTGAAGTGAGCTTTCATGTGTGCGACGAGCGTTGAGCTGGTCGAGAGAGAGCAGAGCAGAGCGCGCGAAGCAGAAACTTCACGTTCAAAGCTGAAGTTTTGGAGGAGAGTTGCATCGCGCGGCTGCACAGTTCGCTTTCATCTGTTCCTTGCTTTGTCTAAACACGATCGATCCATTATGTCCACTCTATATTAGCAAGTAGGTGCATGTAAGTACTCAGAGCGACATCTACGCGCTCGCTGGCGCGGCTTCAAACGAAGCGAACAAGGTATAGCGTTGGAAGGCCCATCCCAAACTTCAGAAGAGAATATGAAAATGGAGAAAATGGACGATTCTGTGCACCAGATGGAGACACTTCCCGAAGCAGCAACCGCAATCAGCCCTCCCTCTCAAGCGTCTATAGATACGCATTTGATAGCGCATTCTGCCATTAATATCGCACGCGTATTGTCGCGGTTACGATCTGCTCACAGACACTAGTTATGGCGTCTGCGCTGTGCACCAGGGCTTGCAGCCTCTCGGGTAGCGACACAACGCCGAGAAGGAGCTGCTCGAGTTCTATTTCACTCTTCACACTCTGCTGTGAGTCGGGCTCGGAGCTGGACATCTTTTTCTGCCATAATCGTGATTCGGGTTACGAAATGGAACAGCTGTGCTTGAACATGCATAAACGTATCCAACGGTGTTGGTGGACACGGACGTCGGCTCTCTTTCGGAAGCAGAAGCACGACCACGCCGCAAAGAATGAAAAGCGAGAGCGGAAATAAATCAAGTGGACAATAAGCTCTGGTTCAGAACGAGAAGCGATTGATCAGTGCACGCTGGCATTGCCCGAAGCGAGAAAAGAAGATCCAAGCGCCGCAGGTTCAAGTCCCCCGCACACAAGTTCAATGTGACTGACTCCCGGATCCCGAGCCAGTCACTGAGCTGCTGCTGTGCTGCTCGCGGTCTACTCTCGTCGCTCTCTCGTCTGAGCCGCCTCAGTTTCAAAAGCTGAAGTTTGCCTGGACAGATCCGTCGAGCGCCAGTGCCTCCCGAAGTCTCATTTCTCAATCCTCCTTCCAGCCCTCAAGTGCTCTCCATCAACGAACCAGCTCGACTCGAGACCAGTTTTCAGGATGGCCGGCGGTATGATTGTGAACGCGAACAACAACGACTTCGACGACCTCCCGACGGAAGGAACCAAGACGTATGCGATCGTCGTGTGCGTCTTCGCGTCGCTCGGCGGTCTCTTCTTCGGCTACGACCAGGGCGTGACCAGCAGCGTGCTCATCA
>JAADWH010000266.1:0-30532 GCA_023335995.1 Globisporangium nagaii
CATCCGCAAGCTGCCGTTCCAGCGCCTCGTGCGTGAGATCGCGCAGGACTACAAGACCGACCTGCGCTTCCAGAGCACGGCGATCCTGGCGCTGCAGGAGGCGTCGGAGGCGTACCTCGTGGGTCTCTTCGAGGACACGAACCTGTGCGCGATCCACGCCAAGCGCGTGACGATCATGCCGAAGGACATCCAGCTGGCACGACGCATCCGCGGCGAGCGCACGTAAAGCGCTGTACAAATAGTTTGATCTGCGACGCAAGTGGACGCAGCGCGGACGAGGCTCTTCTTCCTGTCTCGAAGCGCGCGTATCGATTGCAGTACATTAACTTATTTCGCACTTTATGATTGCAACAATGCACGCGTCTTCATGCTCGGTTTGAGTTGTGTGCTGCCGTTTGCTCTCGCTCTCCTTCGTTGTTCAGAGCTGGAGACGATTTCTCGAGAGATGGAGAGGAAAGCGTGGGTTGAACTCTCGCGTCCCAGCACCAACGTCTTGTTATCCGCGGCATCGGAGCTCCATGAGGGCACACACGCGTCCACGGGAGGCAAAGCCACATGCCTTCAGGAAAGGCATCGATGGGAACTGAATACTTGCTGGAGGAAGGATTCGCTCGCTCGCAGTCATCTCGCCATCGCTGTCGTTGCGAGCGTGACGACAGCGTATGCACTCCACACTTCATCTTCATCGTCTGCTGCTCTCTTGTAGGCAGACACGACGGAGAGTGACGCCACGAACACGACGCCACTCGCGCCGCATTTCCCACCCGCGACGACGACGACGACGACCGACTTCGTCTGAAGGTGTCACTCGCTCGCTTTGTGTGTGAGAAGTGCACTCTTTTATGTCCAACTAAATAGGTGTGGTCCACACTGCACACAATTTTCCCTCGACCGATCGACGCAATCAGGTTCGCAGTCACAACTCAAGCAAGCAGACAGGAAGGTCGACGAAGGCGGAGCACGAGACGCGACGAGCAATGAACACGAACGTCAAGCGGCTGCGCAAGGAGCTGCAGGAGCTGAAGAAGCACCCGGAGGAGGACATGGTGCTCTTCCCGGAGGAGGATACGATCATGCGCTGGAAGGCGTTCATCCGCGGACCCAAGGACACGCCGTTCGAGAACCGCAGCTTCGAGCTCGCGATCCACACCACGCCGCTCTACCCGATGGAGCCGCCCAAGATGAAGTTTGTCACCAAGATCTTCCACCCGAACGTGCATTTCAAGGTACGAACGTGTGTGTGTGTGAGAGAGAGAGAGAGAGAGAGAGAGAGAGAGAGAGTGCTCACCTATATGTGTGTTTGGATGGGACAGGACGGGAGCATCTGCCTTGACATCCTCAAGCGCGAGTGGTCGCCCGCGTGGACACTGCGCGCTGCGTGCCTGGCGGTCATCTCGCTGCTGTCGGACCCTGCGGCGGACTCGCCGCTCAACTGCGACGCAGGTACGTCGCGTTCTCCTGTGCCGCAAGCTGCTGTCGAGTTGTTCTCGGGTACTAATGCGCGTTGTGCTCTGGACGCTCGCGAACCGCAGGCAACATGATCCGCGCCGGCGACATGCTGGCGTACAACACGATGGCGGAGATGTACACGAAGGAGTTTGGGCTGCTGGAACTGCCGAAGGATCCGCTCTAGCACGCGAGCAACAGCCACATCGGTATTTAGAAAAAAGGGAACCAGAGAGAACGAAGGAGACGAGGACGACGCTGCTGGTAAAGCTGCTGTCTGCTGCATTGCTGGTGGACGAATGGAAGCGTCCATGCGTGCGTGTTGTATCACTACTGCCAGTGGTCTCCTTATGTTTCATTCGACAGGGCTCTCAGTCTCTCTATCCGCTTCGTCGTGCTGATCACCTGCGCTGTCGTCCACACTGTCTATTGGAGCCGTCTCGGGCTGCCTATTCGCCAAGGCGCCGTAGTACGCAGTCACCACCTTGAGCTGCTTGTTCAGAAAGATCTTCTCACACTCGACGGGCTCCTCTGGCGCGAGCGCTTCCAGATCCCCGCTCGGCGTCGTCTTCGGCAGGTAGTACGCGACGTTTTTGCTCACGCGGCGCGCTCGCTCGAAGAGGTCGATGCCCGAGACACCCTTGACGATCATCTCGTCCAGCCGGAAGTGATTGCGGCTGTAGCCCACGCCTCCCCACGGCGGCGAGAGGAAGACCGCGTCCGCCTTGAGCGTCGGCAGGATCTCGATCGAGTTGCCCACGATCCACTCGATCTTGTGCCCCACGCCGTAGATCGCCGCGTTGTGCTTGGCCATGCGAATTTTCTCAGGGTCGATGTCGATCGCGATCACGTGTCTGCACTGGCGCGCCAGCTGGATCACGTTGCCGCCGCAGCCGGCGAACGGGTCCACCACCACGTCGCACTTGAGCCGCTGGGCGATGTGCTCGGCGATCGCCTGCGGCGTGACCTGCGCAGTCAGCCAAGAGCGATAGAGCGAGAGAGAGATTGGTTAGATGTGAGGATGCCATGGAGAATAGGAGCTGGCGAGCGATGGGGAGAAGAACGTACCGAGTACCAGCTCTCGTGGTCGAGCAGGATGCCTTCCTCGTACTTGTAGAAGAGGTGGCTGCGCTGTTTCCAGAACTTGCGCACTTCTTTGTCCACTGCGCGTGTCGTCACCATTCGTTCGTCCATACAAATAAAAACAAGGCATCAGCACTCTCACGACACAAACTCAGCAACCTGGTGAAGCCAAGCAAGTCGTGCGCATCCATTCGTACCTGGTACACCATTCGCTTGCTGCACGACGACGGCAGATGCAGCCATCTCGCTGGCTGGGCTTTGCGTATGTTCTCCGTTCTGAGCTTCATCCGATGGCGCTGAGGTTTCGTCTCCTTCTCCTGCTTCTTGGCGCGCACTGGCGATCGGCTCGACCTGTTCCACCACTCGCTCGGCGACTTCGCCGTCCGAGTCGTACTTGACGTGCACTTTCTCCAGCACAAGTGGCTCTGCAGGCACAGCTGGAGCGACAACAACGGCAGCACGAGAGCTGCGCTCCCTGCCCGTATCGTCCTCGACGACGACGCGCCTGCGCTTCTTCCTGTTGCTGCTGCTGCTGCTGCTGATGTTGGTCTGTCTCTTGCTGCCGAAGCTCATAGGCAAGCTACCCGCGAGCCCCGCTGCCGCCATCTCCTCGAGCAGCTGACTCTGCGCGGCGTCGAAGAGACTCGCGTCCTCTGCGGCGCCATCCTCGTGCTCGTGGTCGCCATCGTCGAGCTGCTGCTGCACGCGGCGTCGCTTGCGTCCTTGCGCTTTCTCGCTCTTGCTTGGCGCCTGCATTGTGTACAATACAGAGGCGATAGCGTTAGTTGCGCCGCTGTACATTGCACGCGCCTGCCTGCCTGGCTTACCGTCTCGATCGAGGTCTCGCCATTGCGACTCAGGAGCCGCACGACCGACTCGCCCATGACTTTTGTTGCTGGTTGGCGTTCGCCAAAGCTGCCAAAAGAGCACGACACTCGAACGTCCAGTGAGGTATGCAGTTGCATCTCACCATTTTGCAGATCTTTCAAGAGGTGTATGCAAATGAAAAGTAATATGCTCGAAGGAGATCCAAAGTAACTTTTGAACCTGGAAAAATGGATCATGGAAGAACCCCATATGCATTTGAAGAGAACTTGTGGTTGTCGATGGTTTGCTTGAGAACAGAAATCGACTGATTGATTGGCATCATCAGAAAATGACACGCGCTGCTTGGCTCCGACTCGCGCTGCTGCCCGCCTTCCTTGTGCACAGTACATGCGCTCGTACTACTGCTGCACCACTGACAGCTCCGGACCAAGAAGCAGGCGGTGCTGGTGCTGGCGATACTGTTGCGCGATGGTCGCTCGTTGCAGTGAGTGCCAGCAACGACGGCAATGCGCAAAAGATCGCGTGGACGTCTGCAAACGATGGCAGCGAGCAGCTCCACCACGTGTGCGCATTCGATGTGCTTCGCGTGCAGGCGGACTGGCAGCTGTCTCAGAACCAAGTGGACGCGCTACTGAGGCAGAGTGTGCGAGCGATCCGGCGACAGAAGCGCGCTGATGAAGGGGAGAATGCCGACTGGGATGTCCATCTACAGTCAGCTCTGCACCTCGTTGCCGTGGAGGTCGACGGCGTAGCTCCTGACGCAGTGGTCACGCAGGCAGAGCTACGCGAGCGACCGCTGTCGAGCATGTTCGCTGACGAAGAAGCACTACGCAAGCGCCTTGAGCAACTCGTCGATGGTGACACAGACCCAATGAACCGTGAGCTCGCGTGCGAGTTCGACGAAGCCTTTTGCACTCCGAGACTCACCGGCATCCGCCTGCCTGACATCCTCACGCACGACCAGCTGCTCGAAGCCAACCACACGGTCGTGCTCGAGTTCGCGCAGCCAACGAATCGACCAATCGTCGTCACAAAGCGCGCCATCGACCGCTACATTCGCTTCACAGAGTACTTGGGTGACGAGATGACTGGGCAGTGGAGCGCAGACGGGCGGATTCTGGAGATCCGAGTGCTCACAGTCGACGCAGAGCAGCTGAAGCCAACGAAGGAGCTCATGCAGGGACTGCTGCAGACGACACTGCGGCTCGACGACTCTCCTGAGAGCGACAGAGTTGATGCTGAGGTATTGGGCGACACTGCAGCTGAGCTAACAGTAGCAATAGCGACAGCAGTGATGGCTGACAATGCTCACTTCCGAATCGAGCCTGCTGGACTGTATCGTGTGCGACTTGCAGTCACCGCGAAGGAGCTCGGTGGTCGAGAGATCTTTGATGCGGAATCGCCTGATTTCCGTGTCGTCGCGTGCGAAGAAGACTCGGTAGCAGTGCTGCTGCGCTCGTCACTGCCAGCTATAGCATCGAAGCAGCAGCACAGTGACAACAAGTTGCTCAAGACAGACCCGTTCGCAGTGCAGCCGAGCTTCTCGCAGGACGGAGTGATCACCTTGGCCGGACAGGAGGGCTTCGTGCTGCCGCACTCTGCGATCCGCATGCAGGAGTTCGGCTCCTGGAGCCTGAGCTTCTGGATGCTGTCGACGCAAGAGCCCGCTGGCGCGTTTCGCTCGCTGTTCTTTAATGGCGACGGCACGGGCGATATGCGGACTCCGTCTGCGTGGTGGAAGCCAGGAGAGAGGAGGTTTGTGCTGCGCGTGAGCACGAACGTGAGCCTGGACGTCGGCATGGACAGCGAGCAGCTCATCCCACGCAGCCAGTGGGTGCACCTGGGCTTCAACTTCCGCAACTGCTCGCGCACAGCAAGCGGCAGTGGTGGCGAGAGAGAGAACTCGTCTTCCAGTGGCGACACGACGCTCTCGGAGATCTCGGACAGTCCGCAATGCGTGGACTCGCGTCGCTCTGAGCGTCCGTGGCACTACGCGATCTCGTTCTTCGTCGACGGTGTGAAGGACAAAGACGTGTTCTTCTACGCGCCTGCGCTCGCGAACAACGGTCCGCTGCACGTGGGCAAAGGGCCGTGGACGGACGGCATGCGGGGCTTCATGAGCAACCTGCGCGTGTATCCAGCGGCGATTCCCGAGCAGCAGCATCGCGATGTGTACTTGCAAGAGCGAGCTTTGCACGTCAACTTCTCGCCAGAGTTCTTTGGCAGTGGAGAGGAGGAGTCTGGAGAGGGTGGCGACGACGACGGCAAGGACGATGAAACCAGAGGCGATCTCACAAAGGTACACACGACAGTACCGGACGTCCAATCGCTGGATTGGAGTCGTCCTGCGCTCCAAATCGCGTACTTGCTCCAGCGCGGCTCGATCGTACCACGGCTGGAAGCGACTCATAGCGCTTCGGAAGTAGCCGCCGCTGACAGCAACGTCAAGAGCCTCCAGGATCAGACGTACCTCCGCGCGAAGCAAGTGCTGGACTCGTGTGATCGCAGCGGCTGGGACATCCTACTCGAAGCTGCTGAACTCGGCCATTCAGAGGCTCTCCGTGATGTCGGGAAGGCGCACTTGTACGGCTTGTACGAGTTTCCAGACTCCTGTGCTGTCGTGGGTTCGTCCAGTGCCAGCACTGCGTCCTCGTCACTCTTCTTCCCTGTCAAACAAGATCTCTCGCTCGCAAGAGGTAAACTGGAGGCTGCACTTGACGGCGGTGCGTGGGGTGCAGCCAAGTACCTCGCGCTCCTTGTCCAGTCTGATGTGCTTCCACGGCCACTCGAAGATGGCGAGATCGCAGACTGGAGGCACCGATCTCACGGGATGCCGCTTGCGAATCTCACGATCGGGCTCTACCACTTGGCTGCGATGGCGGGACGGAGAGACGCGTTCGTCGTGCTCGCTCGGCGCTACGCGGTTGGCGACGGCGTCGACGCTGCGCGCGCCATCGCGGTCTTCCACTACTTCCACGCGGCGGTGGACGCGTCGGCTGCGCACCACGAGCGTGGCAAGCAGCCGCTGCACGAGATGAATCGCCTGTACGACGCGCTGAGGACGGATCTCACGAAGGGACAACTCGGGGATGACGACGAGCTCATCCAGTTCCAGAAGCTGCGCGCTGAGCAGGGAGACGTGGAGGCGATGGCGGCGATGGGCGACCTCTACTACTGGGGAGCGCGCGGAATGCCGCGCGACCACGCGCAGGCGCACAGCTACTTCCAGCGCGCTGCGAGTGCTGGGCACGTGAGTTCCCAGTCGGCGCTCGCCGGCATGCTCTTGAAAGGCGAGGGAGTTCTCCAGAACAATGAGAGCGCGATCCACTGGTACGAGAAAGCTGCGGCGAGCAACAACACGCGCGCGCTCAACGGTTTGGGCTTCATCCACTTCCACGGCAGCGGCGGCGTCGCGGAGAACAAGTCGCTGGCGCTCGAGTTCTTTGAACGCGCTGCTGGGAACGAGGAAGACGGCGACAGCGTGTTCAATGCCGGCTATTGCCACGCGTTCGGACTCGGCACGGCCGTCAACTTCACGCGCGCGATCCACTTCTACGACATCGCCGCCCGGAAGTTCGGACACTTTGACGCGATCTTCGAGCTGGGGAAGATATGGATGGTTGGCGTCGACGGCGTGGTGGAGCGCAACATGGAGCTCGCACTCGCGCACTTGAAAGCAGCGTCGGACGCTGGCAGGTGGGGCAAATGCGTCCGTAAGGCGTTCGATCGGTACTTGGCGAACGACTTCCAACGCGCAGCGGCTCTCTACCACGAAGCCCGCGAGTACGGCTACCCAGTGGCGACGAGCAACTTGGCGTTCCTGTACGATCAGCGGCTGTTGAGACCCAACGACGTCGCGAGCGAGGCGCGCGCGTTCCATTTCCTCACGCTCGCGAGTCTCCAAAATGGCGACAAGGAGGTGCTCGTGCGCATTGGCGACTACCATTTCTACGGACTCGCTGGACTCCAGCCGAACGCGCAGGAAGCGATCCGCTGGTACAGTCGAGCGAGCGCTGAAGGCGTAGACGCTGGCGCGTACAGTGTCGGGCACATGCACGAGTACGGCATCGGTGTGCCCGTGAACTTGGATCGCGCCGAGCGGTACTACGGTCGCGTGCTCGAGCTGGCGTCGGGGGCTAGCGAGGTGGTGATCGTCGTCCGCATCGCGCTCGCTCGCTTGGCGCTGCGCAAGTGGATCCAGCGCACGCCGTTCGCCGACTTCGCTGCAGCTCCGGGGCTGTCGAGCCACACTGCCAACAGCACCAGCAGGAACGCGAGACTGCAGTTTTCTGAGCTTGGCGGCATTGGACTCGAGACGATCTGGGGCTCGGGGTGGATCAGCGTGGTGTCCGTATGCCCATTCTTGCTGGCGATTGGGCTTGCGCTTTGTGGTTTCTTGTACGTCAGGAGAAGCGCCTAGGATGTGTGCAAACTGTGAGCGTCCACTGGACGGACAATGGAACAGAAAAGCTCAAGTACCTTGCAACCCTGCGTCTGGTTAAATATGATTGGCTAACGCACGGAGCTACGACAGCAGCATGAACACGCTACACCACAGGATGTCGCGTTTTACATGTGGTCGCTTGGGTCCATCGACGTGACGAGCGTGAGCGAGCAGTGGTGCGAGCAGCCCGTCGGACACACGTCGTCATGGGCGAACCACTCCGCCAAGTGCTCCAGGTGACCCCCATGAGAGCACACGGGACACCAGACGTACAATCCACGCACCGGGAGTTGGCTGGACAAGGATCGCAACAATGTCGCCACACCGCACACACAAAAGGAGCATTGTGAGAGACCAGACTTTCGCATCACTCCAGCCGCACAAGCAATCACGCACCAGATGGAGCACCGGGTCGCGCGACTCCTGCAGTTCGAGCAGAGAGCAGCAGGTGCGCCTTCCGCGTTCGGGTTGTTTGGCGCGTACGACTCGAACGGCTTGGAGCAGCTCGAGCAGTTGAAGTACACGCTCGTGGATTTCTTCACACATCAGCAGCACGATGTCAGTCTCAGTTCAAACACAACTTCGGACACCAAGAAGTCCACAACGTACCATGTTCATCTGCCGGATCGACTGGTCCGAGCAGTTCGAGACGAGCTCGTTCGCGGCCGAGTAGATCCGCAGCTGGTGCAGCAGGTCGATGTAGTGCATGTAGATCTGCTGGAGCCACGACTTGCCCATCACTTTCTCGACATTCGACACTTTGCTCACCACCACAGCGATCGCGACGCACGTCTGCAGATCGCCAATGTCCGCGTAGTACTCGAGCAGCTCCTTCAGCACTTCTTCGCGCAGGTGTCCCAGCTCGCCGTGCACCGCGTTTCCGTGCACGATCATCGGGGACGACGCCGACGACGTTCCGTCGTTGTTTTTGCATACACCATTGGCGCCTGCGCCTGCATTGCCTCCTCGGTCGCCGCTCATGCCGTCGCGAGTCGTGCCGCGTCCATTCACATCGTACGGGTACGGATCGAAGCCTTGCATCGCTTGCGGGTTCACATGATCCAATTGCTCCAGCAGCATCGTGGTCTGGTTCGGGTTGTTGTTCCCATGGTGCGCGAACTCGTCCAAATGCTTAGTGTCTTTGCGAGTCACCATGCCGCCGTCGTTATGGTGGCTGTGTTCGTCCGTGTCCATCGACAAGACGGACGTCGAGTCCTCACTTCTCGTCTCGGCAATGTAGTGATGCTGCTGATGCGGATGCGGATGCTGCTGGTGATGCTCTGGCGGCGCAGCGTAGTACTTTTGCGTATTGCTGATCTCCTTCGCCAGCGCATCCTGGTACTCCGCCTTCGCCACGCGTTCATCAGCTTCCTCGCTCTCGTACAAGACCTCGAGGATGCGCCACATCTGGCACAAGTGCGAGTTCCCCGTCACAAACGCAGCGAGCGCGTTGTGCGCGCACATCTGCGCAAACGTGAGCTCCTCCTCGTGCTCCGTCTTGCCGGCGCTGAAGAACTTGTACTGCCGCGCCAGGAACCGAAACGTGTCTTCGTCAAAGCCAAACGACTCCTTGAGCTGCAGCCCGTGCTCAAATTGCGCGCGCATCAGCTCCACCTGCTGCGTCGCGTTGGCGTATTCCTGCTCGTCGCCTTTGAAAATCTGCTCCAGCTGGCTCGCTTTCGTCACGCTCTGCATCGACACGAGCGAGACGAGCGCTCGTGGGGCAGTCGCAGCAGATCCGGATAGAAACGTCAGCGCGGGCGAGGACGTCGCGGACACACTGCCCGACGAGTTCTGGTTCGCGTAGTGGAGCGCGCGTCGGTTGTCGTACCCGCCGTCGCCGCTCGAGCCGACCAGATTGTTCCCGCTGTTGTTGTTGCTTCCGTGCAGACTCTGCAGATTCTGCTGCGACGTGTTGCCGATCGAGTGGCGGACAATGCCTCCTCCTGCACCGAGTCCGGAGCCTGTCGCTGCCGCTCCGCCGCCCATGTTTCCAAGCGACCGGTAGTTCGACGCTCCCAACAAGTTGCCGCTGCTGCCACCAGCACCCAACGTCGCGAGGTTCCCACTGCTGCTGCTGCTGAGACGTCCGCCAGCAGCCTTTGGAGGCAGCGGCGGAGCCTGCGCAACCCCAGCAAACCCACGACCAGATCTCGGTTGCTGCTGCTGTGCTCCATCCACGGCATCGTCGAGTCTGTCGGAGCCGTGTGAGCCAAACGGAGACGCAGTTCCCTTGCGGTTGTCGTACGACGAAGCCCCTGGTGCAGCGTCCGTGACCGTGAACAACGAGCTCGAGACATTGAAGTGGCGGTGGATCTTCAGTGAAGCGCACGTGCGATCTACAGGAGCATGCAAGATAAAGCAAAGGTTAGCCACCACCGCAGTCAACCAAACGCTGTGCAGCACAGCATTGCAATCAACGCACCGACAAAGTCGTGCGAGAACGCCATCTGTCCCTTCGAGTTGAGCGCAAGC
The DNA here is from genome assembly GCA_023335995.1 of Globisporangium nagaii. NCBI lineage: Eukaryota > Oomycota > Peronosporomycetes > Pythiales > Pythiaceae > Globisporangium > Globisporangium nagaii. The sequence goes on from JAADWH010000266.1 coordinate 10,277, forward strand.
GCGGTGGTCGGTAGCGACTGGTGTGGCTTGAACGAATCTGCGAGCGAGTGGAGCTTCAGCGTCCCGTCCTTGGAGCACGCGAGCATGTGCTGCCAGTAGTTGTGTCCCTCCCATTCGGCCACAACGTCCGGGTTCCCAAACGCCGGCGACATCGGCGTGTCCATCCACGAAATGCCGGACGCAATGTCCGTGTGGCCCTTCATAGACGCAATAGGGATGAACGGACGCTGCACGTCCCACACGTGGATGCTGTTGTCCATCAGCGACGCGCTCGTGGCGATGTGGTCCGCGCAGTTCGGCCGCCAAAGCACGCGGCCGACGCTCGCGATCGTCTGGATTGTCTGCTTTGGCTGCTTCAGATCGTCCAGATCCCAGATCTTCACGTACCGGTCGCGGCCGCCCGACGCGAGCAGATTCGGCTTCGTCGGATGCCAGTCGAGCGCGAGCACGAGTCCTTTGTGCGCTGTGAACTTGAGCTGCGGCTGCAGGTTCTTGCGAATGTCCCACACCTGGACGATGCCGTTCTCAAACGCCACAGCGAACTTGTGCGGGTCGAACGGACTCATGCGCACGTCACGCACGCTCTCGGACTTTGGCTGGTACGTGTTCGCCACTTTCCCACGCTTGTCCTGTGCACAAGTAGCAGGCGTGAGCACGAGCTAGAGCTGTGTGCCATCGTATACGAGCGAACGAGCTTAGCTAACGTACCCAGATCTTGATCGTGCCGTCCTGCGAGCCACTGATGAGCACGTTCCAGTCGGTCGTGTGCCAGCAGATGCGGTTCACAGCCCGGCGATGGCCGCTCAGCACGCGCTCTGAACAGCGGCATAGAGACAACGCGTGAGTGTCAACGAATAAGCCATGCACATTTCTATTCTACAGATATGTGTATGTGTGTGTGTGTGTGTGTGTGTGTGAGAGAGAGAGAGAGAGAGAGAGCACGAGTCGCACCTTGGACGTGCTTGAAGCCCTCGCGCTGCAGGTTCCAGATCACGACTGCGCCGTTTGTCGCCGCCGTCGCGAGCAGCGAATCCGATTCTACTCGACACAGAAGCGACAGCAGAGTCAGCGCTGGCGTAGGCATGAGCACAACGGACCAAGAGACGGTGAGGAAAGCAGGTCATACGCGGATGCCAACGGATGTCGTTCGTGCTAAAGTTGAGGTTGGATTTGCCCACGCGCAGGTTGCGCTTCTCCGTGAAGCCATTCGTCTCGAGCGCCACGACCTTGAGCACTGCGTACGAACGACGAGAGAGAGAGAGAGAGAGAGAGAGAGATGCACACAGGAAGCGAGGCGGCACACCAGCACGAACACATATAAGCAACGAATGAGCGATTCAAAGCCATTTTGTCAGCTGGCGCGGAGAGAGGTCAGGAACAGGGTGTGCGCACCGTCTCGTCCGCCCACAGCGATGAAGCGGTTGTTGGGCGACGTGGAGAGCGCGTTGAGCGGGCCGTTGAAGTCCATGGAGGCGCGCACGCCGCGCGCTGTCGCCGGCGGCTCCATTGCTGCGCTTTTGCTGGTGTCAATTTTCGCTTTGGGCGGATGGCGCTTTTGAAGGCAATTTTGGATGGTGGCATTTTCAGCGAATCATCTGCCGTTCTTGGTGTGACTGCAGCACAATTGGATGAAAAGAGTACACTTCTCAAACCTGATGCAATGTCAAAGTGAGAAAGTTGCCGCATCTTTCCCTGCGACATGTGATCGACTCAAAGATACACTGATAATGCCAAAACCAGGCACAGCACTAAACGCCATGCCCGAACTGCGGTCTCGGCAGCCGCGAGCACCGCTGTTCACGCTTGGATCTTTGCTGCTTTCCACCCTGTTCTGATAAATGCACGCATTTCATCACGAAGAGAATGGCGATCTTTCTCTTTTCGGCTCGCGTTTTCCGACCACACAAACCAGCCACGCGGATCATGGACAGGTGCGTCATTTAGCAACAAGTCTCCAAGCAGCAGAGAGCGATGGGGGTCTGCCACAGCGCGTGCGGATCGCGCTCCTACGAGTACGAGTACTACAACGAAGCGTACCGCCACCAGGTGCTGTGCCTTTGCCAGCTGCAGCATCGCTTCTCACGCACCACATTAACAACTGACAGCGAGTGCCCTCTCTACTATTGCATGCAGATTCGCCACCGCGCGCGCGCCAAGCTGGTTGGCGAGAGCCTCGCAAGTGAAGACGGCGCAGCGAGCAGCAAGAGCCGCCACGTGAAGCAGAAGAGGCTCAAGAGAGCTTCCGCGGGCTACGCTGCGTCAGGCACCGCGAGACGCCGCCACCCGACGCAGCTCTGGATGTGCGACCAGGGCTGCTGCTCGATCCGCTGGAAGCTCGACTACGCCGAGTTCCAGTCGTACACGGTCTACGCGCAGGTGTCGCCGTACGTCGTGGTGCAGGACAAGACGGGCAAGTGCGCGTGCGTGATCTGCAAAGGGCTGTCGTCGCCACAGTCGCAGTCATCATCGCAGTCGTTATCGCAGTCATCGGCGTCGTCGTCGCCGCTGAGCAGTGCCAGTTTCTCTGGACGAGGACAGGAGAGCCCCGCAGTCGTCGTCCGCAAGGCGTGCGAGTCGCACAGGCTCAGTGCGAGCGTGCTGCAGGGGATGTTGCCGGCGGCAGCCGCTTCGTTCGCGAGGTCGCCCTTGACTTCGCCGTCGTTGGCGCAGTATCGCCGACTTCCGTCCGATGGCTCCGTCACAGACGATGACGATGAAGATGACGACGACGGGAGCATTTGAGAAAGCGGCGGTGTGTGCGTGTGTGTGGGTTGTATAGCTACATATTTAAGAGTTCTTTGCCGCGTTTCGAGTGGTCCACCTCTCCACCATTCGCATGGAGGTGCGATGGCAGCGCAGCAGATAGAGAGTCGGAGTGTCAGCCGTTCTTGCATGTCATCGCGGTACGGAAATGCTCAATCGCATGTCGATATCTGCAAGTCGTGGAAAGGCTCGCTCTCTCGTGTTGAAGGAGCCCAACTGCACATTCTCGCCAAACAGCAGGCCCCTCATCGAGCTCTCTCTTTCTCTCTCGCTTGCGTGTCAAATTGTTCTTTCGCTGGCAGATGCTGGAGAAATGGATCCATGCGCACTCGCTACATCCAAAAAAGAAGGATCTCGGCCATGGACGTCAGCATGGAAGGTTTTTGTCGTGTGTGTTGTCTTATTCTCTTCGTGGTGGTGGCTGCGAATAAATAGTAATGTGGGGGGACCATTTCTTCATACTGTTCTCCTCTTAATCTGCGCGAAGGTGTCGGCGCTGCTCATGCTGCTGCCTGTCCTCACCGCCGCCTTGTCGTCGCTCGCGTTCTTCCGCTCGCGCTCTGGCTGATCGACTCGATCCCCGCGTCGTCTTTATAGTTCACCGTTTTTCCAATTCACACGCACGCACACATGTACACAGCGCTGCATCCGCGCTGACGGCTCTAGACCGAGACCGAGCGCGCGAGCACCGCCACCTGCTCCTGCAGCCGCTGCTCGAGCTTCTCGTGCGCGCGCTCCGCCTGTTCCTGGTCCTGCTCCACGTGCTTCTTCCACTGCTCGATCACCTCGGACTTCTCAATCACCAGGCGCTGCAGCAGCATGAGCACGTTCTCGGCGTTGCGTAGCTTCCGCATCGCCTCGAGCGCCAGTGAGCTGTTCGGGTCCATGTTCGCGCGCGCGCGACGCGCGTAGTCCGCGATCACCTGCGGGAACTTCGGCGGACGCACGCCGACGAGCTCCGGCGCGTAATCGCGATACCGACGGCGGGACTCGGGCTGGATGCCGTGCGACGCCGCCTCGATCAAGTGGCTCGCTTCGATCGCGAGAGGGTACGGACCCTGTGTGAACTCCTTCACGGTGCCCGTGTAGTGCGGCGACACGACGGTCGCGAGCGCCACGCTTAGCAGATGCAGCGCCTGGCGGTACATGCCAGCGCAGCGGTCGACCTGCTTCTTGATCGACTCGCACGCCTTGATCTCCGACGAGTACATGGCGATGCGCGAGTGCAGGTCGTGCACGTCCGGGCTGTTGATCGCGCTGAAGAGGTTGTTCAGAATGTCCTCTTTCTCGCGCTCGAGGCTCACGATCTCTTCCTGCAGCTCTGCGACCGAGTGCAGGGTTGAGAAGGTGCTGTAGCTCGCAGTGTGGCTGTAGCTCGCGTTCAGGTTGCTGTTGTTGAACGTGCTGGCGAGCGACGTGCGCGCGAGCGCGTCCGACTTGCGCTCGAGGCGCTGGAGCTCTTCGTCGACCTGCACGGACTCGGAGAGCTTGTCGCAGAGCTTCGACTTGATCTTCTCGACCTTGGACTCCTTGTTGAGTGAGAAGAAGCGCCGGAAGCCGCCTTTCTCCTGCCGCTCGAGCTTGTCGAGCAACTCCTTCTGCGACTGGATTGCCTGCGACGAGCTGCGGCGTGCCTTTCGGAGCTCCGCGTTCACCTGCACCAGCATGGTCTGCTCGCTCGAGCTCGCCGCCGCAGACGACGACGACGTCGACTGCGGCAGCGCTGCGCTCACCGGGTGCTGTTCGGCGCGCGAAAGCCGCGTGAGACGCTGGATCTCACCGTTCACCTCCTCGTACTTGAGGATCAGCCGGCGATCCAGCACGATCGGCTCGACCGCTCTGCTGCTGGCGCCGTGGCGACTCATGCGACTGCTGCTCGGGACGCCGAACATCATCGCTCCCGACGAGCTGCTGGACGAGAACACAGACGGCAGCGACCCGCGGTGGGTCGTGGTCGCGCCGCGGCGGCGCATCTCAGCCGTCACACTCGTCGACGACGACGACGACGCGAGCGCGTGCTGGAGGCTCGGGGCGGATGCGGGCGGCGCGCGCACCGGAGCGGTGGACACGTCGGACGTGGATCTCGGCATCGCGGCGCCGCGGAAGCTGCCGGCCTTGCTGCTGCTGCTATCCGCGCGCAGGACGATGGGCGGCTGCTCTTCCTGTACGGGCGACATCTCGGCGCTGGTCCCCATGCTGTCTGTCGAGCGCTGCTGCTGTTGCCGGAGTGCTGCCGTTTGCGAGTGTGCTGTCGCGAGAAAGGAGCGAAATAATGGGCGAAAAGGCCCAAACAAGCGAACGAAAGCAGCACAAACGAGGGAAAGAGAAGTGGTACCGTATCCAACACAGTAGGATTCGCGTTCTTCTTTTTTGCAGTGCACAAAAACTGCCTAACGAAGGCTTTGCTTGGAATGCTGGCATCGATGCAGCGGAGCAGTCTACCAAAGAAGAGAGCATTTCTGCGCGTGTTTGCCGTAGGTGTCGCCGTTTCTCGTCTTGAGCTGTGACAGGGTATTATCTGCCAAGGGGTTATGGAAAATTTCGCATCAGAGCTGTGTGACACACTCAACCCCGAGCAGCTTGGCGGCTGAAAATTCAGTAGCGACTGTTTTGGCCCTGCGAAAGCGACCCTATGTCACACTTTGGCGTCTGCATGCGGCTTCGGCTTTGGAGGGCGTCACCAGCCTCTTTCGCTTGGACGCATGCAGCCCCATCGAATCGAGCCCAACCTGGATACGAACCCAGGTTCAGCCTTGGCTGTGCCGAACTGCTGTCTTCAGTTTGGATCCAGCGCGCGCAGACCCTCCACCAGCTCGCTTTGGCCGCGCTGTATCCTTTTTGGCGGCGACCCTTCGGCGCTCACGGCACGAGCCGCAGAAACAGCCTGTGTCGTTCTGCTCGGAGCGTTGCTTTGATTGGCAATGCGCTGCGAGCCGCACGATCGCGGAGGCTTTTCCACGCACTGGGGTCGCGAGATCGCACGCCTCAGGCTTTGAGTTGAGTACGTGCTGCTTTTCAGTTTAGCGGCGACAGAGATCTTAGTCCGGACTTCCAAAGCCCTGAGACTTTCGTGCGGCGGCAGATAGCCAGCAACCTGGGTGCGTTGTGAGCTGATCTGAGTTGGGCATGATCCGGGAACCAGGACCAGGCGTGTGCGGCTCGGGTGTGGGCTGGGAATCGAGCGGAAGCAGCAAGCAGCGCGAGCCAGCGCGCGACCCGCGTTGGCATTGAGGAGCAGAGCGACGTGTTCGCACAGTCATTTCGGCGATAAAGTCGTCCTCGAGAGTCTGACGTTTGGATGCTGGTGAGACCAGAACGATGTCTTTTCATCAACTTCATGCTTCAGCCATCATGCTGGTGGACAAATCGCTGAGCTCGACAGATGGATGCTGATGGTTTGTGCAGAGCTGCAGTGTCGTGGAGAAGGAAACGATGGTGATGGCTGTTGGATGAGTGCGATGAGTGCGCTGCCTTCGTGGCGCAAAAAGACAAACAGACAGCAAAGCAAACCGAGCGAGAAATTCGAGTTTGGACTTCCAGGAAGAGCAACGTCTGTCAAAAGCAGGTACTATAGCGACAGAAGCGGGTGATTGCCAAGAATGTTGTCCATCTAAATGTATTTTTCACCTCTCGCTTATTGAGAAAACCATAATCCCGGAAGCCATTTTTTCCTTCTCGAACTTGAGATGACTTCCAGGGAGATAGTCCAAAGTGAGCGATCGAGCGACTTCGAGTGTGTAACACCACTTCAATTACAAACCACATGTCTCACCTCACTTTTTGGACAGCTTTGCTGTCGAAATCGCGATCGACGTCCGAAAGTTTGTTTAGTGTGCGCCACACCATCTCGTCGTTCTTCTTCGATTTTTCTCCTCACGAAGCATACAAACGCCAAGTCGCCGGCGCGTTCTGGAGATCTCTTCTCGCTCAGTGTTTCGCCCGGTCAGTCAAACGCAAACCCGCAGCCATCCCACACAACAAAGACAAGCGCGGACGCGGCGTGCATTGCGTCCCATCGCCGCCGTCGACCACTCTCTGTGCCTCTGTGCGCACAACCAGCACCACCAGTAGCAGCAGCAGCATCAGCAGCGCCGCGACGCTCATGACGTCCGCCTCCACGACTCCGAGCACAGGCGCGAGCGGCAAGAGCGGCAACGCGAAGGTCGCCTCACCGTCGTCGCCGTCCGCGGTCGCGGCCAAGAAGAAAGGCGTGCGCCGCCCGACCGCCGCCGCCACCAGTGGCGAGAAGAGCGACGCCGAGTACATCCCCGAGCACCTCAAGCAGTACGTCTTCCACTCACAGGACGACTTCTACGTGTCGCGCCACTTCGACCCGCTGCTGCTCTCGCACCTGATGTTCGAGGGCTTTTTGCCGATCGCGTCCGAGTTCCGCGGCGAGTGCTTCCTGATCCCCAAACTGCACCGCAAGCGCTGCATCCTCGTGATCGAGAACCCGGAGCACGTGCCGAAGTCCGTGAAGAAGCGCGGGAAGAAGTACAAGCTCGAGCTGAACCAGGCGTTCGACGCGGTCGTGAAAGGCTGCCACGAGCAGCACGGCATCTCGTGGCTCTACGGGCCGATCGTCGAGGGCTTCCGCAAGCTGTACGAGGCGGGCGAGCAGGGTGTCGAGATCTACCCGGACCGCCACGTGCGCTTCTACTCGGTGGAGCTTGTCGACGTGGAAACGAACGCCGTAGTCGCAGGCGAGCTCGGCTACACGGTCGGCAGGACGTACACAAGCTTGACGGGCTTCAGCCGCGTGAGCGGCGCCGGCACTGTGCAGCTGCACGCGCTCGGACGGCTGCTCTACCTCAGCGGCTTCCTCATGTGGGACCTCGGCATGTCGATGCCGTACAAGCTCAGCCTCGGCGCGGAGGACGCCGAGCGCGACGTGTTTCTCGACCATCTCTACAGGTGGCGCCACGACGACTGCCTGCTGGAGCTGCACGAGGCTCCACTGCAGAAGGGCGGCGTGCACGTGAAGGCGCTTTTCGAGATCACGCGCGCGCCTCGCACGATCCCCATGAAGAAGCCGGTGAAGACGTCAGCAGCGCAGATGACGACGATCGCGGCGCTGACTGGCGGGCGGCGAGCGAGAAACTCGGACTCGTCGGCTTCGTCCGACGCGAACGACGAGACGGCGAGTCGGGACGAGCGCAAGGGGCGGACTGCGAGCGACCGGAGAAGCGACGAGCACAGCGCGGAGGAGGACGCGGACTGAGGACGATGTGCGTGTCAGTGTTCTATTCGAGAGAGAAAGCGAGAGCGGAGGCGCAGCAGAAACAGACTCAACTCACGGAGAGACAATGATTCTCTCTTTCTTTCTCTCTCTCTCTCTCTCTCTCATGTGTCTTTGCCAATGTGAGTTGATCATGGGTTCCCAATACATTTGTTTGTTCGTTTGGTGCGTGGCAACCTTCTGGGAGTCTTTCGAGCAGAGCACGGGGAGGTGGGGGTCTCTGGAGCTTTGCTGGCGACTTCTGAATTGAGCGAGCGTCGCGGTGGCTTTCTACAGGAACCCTGCTTCCGACAAGCTGTTGACGAACAAAATGCTCTCCTGCGTGTTGGCATTGCGCGCCAGCTGGTATAACACGGTGCTATCTTTTCGGATCCTGCAAAGAATGAGAGTCAGCAAAGCACAGCACAGACACTGTCAGCACACACACACACGCACACACACACACACGCACACGCACACAGCTCCTTGATAACGCAGGCACACGTACGTTTCTAATCGATGTCGGATGAGGTTTTGCGTCTTCCGCTCGTGGCGCAGCACGCCCTTGCCTTTGCGCGAGATGCCGTTGGTTGTTGTCGACGTCGAGCCGCTCGCAGGCAGGTAGTTCAGGTTCTGTCGGTCGAGCGCCTCGCTGATCACGCGGTGGATCCTGCGGAACTTTTGCCAGTTCACGAGCCCGTCTTCCGTCGACTTCATCGACTCTTCGTACTGGAACAGATCCTTCACGAGGATGAACCAGCAGGGGAGTCGCGGCTGGCCCTCCGCAAAACCGAACTGCTGCCGGTAGTTGCGGTAGTTGTCTTCGGTCGAGCAAATGCCGTGCAGGAACTGGTACTTCTCGGTTGCCGTCGCGCCGACAAGCCCCCACGTCGTGTTCAGCTGGCGCACGCACGGCGCCGACAGCCCTGTGAAAATCTCAAAGAGCGTGTTGAAGTTATTCATCTGGTAGCAGTTCTCGGCCGCCTCGATGAACAGCGTGAGGATCTTCGCGCGCTCCGCTGCCTGCAGACGCGGGTGCAGGATCTCGCTCGATACCCACTCGGCAGTCGCATCAAAGAGCTCAATGAGCCCCATCACATTCGGCGCTTCTTTGAACTTGCTCTCGCGCGTCCACGCCTTGTTCGTCAGCTCCCGCGGACTCACTTTCGCGAAGTAGTGCTCGGCTTCGACGAGCGTCAGCTGGTCTGCGAGCTCCTGGGCGGTCACCCCAGAAAGCGGCTCGACATTGTCGTAACTCGTGCGCGAGCTGTTGCGCGGGACAGTGATCCGGCTGCGGTACATCGAGTCCTGGAATGAGTCTTCTAGCCGATGAATGTCGTTCTCGGTGCTCCCAGTGGTGACTCCGCGCATGATCTTCGGGGCCCCCGCCGACATCTTCGCCTGATGCATGTCGTCCGCTGCAGACCGCGATCGCAGATGGAAGATGTCGCCGTTGCCACCTTGTTTCATCTTGAGTTTCACCATCGAGCGCTCGCGCTTTGGGTCCGACGACGATCTCGTGAGCTTCAGTTTGGACATCGCGGCGGTGAGCCCGCGGTCTCGCGATTGAGGGACTTCCGTGCTGCGCTCGTCGATCACGCGCGGTTTATCCCCAGAGATGCTGTCCGTCGTCACAGATGATACCGAGGTCGACGCGACGAGAAGAGGCGGAGGGGGAATCCCCGACGACGACGACGACGCCGACGGGTGGAAGAGAACCACTGGCGCCGTGTGGTGGTGGTGCTGCTGCTGCTGATACTGACCGCGGACGATCTGCGCGACCATTAGCAGCATGTTCTCCGCGTGCTTGCGGATCGACGCCACTGGCGACGTCGACTGGATCTCCGACAGGAACGCCATGAGCTTCTTCTGCGACCGCCGATCACCCTGCAAGTCCATCTCGATGAACCCGCTCTCTTTGATCCAGAACTTGAGCACGCTCAGCAGTCGCATGATCGACACGTTCGCCTCCATGCCCGTGTTGATGTCCGACTTCGCAGTCGAGATCGACGTCGACGTTGACGAGCGGTCGTTCTCTTCTTCCTCGGTGATCTGGTCGAGAACCATCTGGGTCTCGTGGAGCGTGTCCGGGTCGAGTCCGCTGCACAGCGTCAGCACTGCGGTGTATCGCTTCATGAGCTTCTTGATGAAGTCGTACGGCGAGCAAAAACAGCGGTACGTGAGCAAGAACACATCTCGGAACTGCGTGTCGTACTGGTGCGCGTCTGTGAGTCGCGCGATCAGCTTCCCTAGCGACGCGTGCGAGATCTCGCGCTTGCCGCCGCCGATACCGCGCGTCGGCGTCTCGTATTTGATCCGCACGGGGCGAGCTTTCGGATCGCCACCCTCTTTCGACTCGTCCGGATCTTCCTGTCGCAGCATCTTGCGTGCGAGCGTTCGCGGTGTCGTGCTCTGCTGGGGCGGCTGCTGGGATGACGTGCTGGAGCTCGCGTCTGTTCTCCGGTGTCCATGTGATCCGCTGCGCACTCTCTGCTGCTGCTCGTCTCGCTCGTGCCCTTGCTCCGAAGAGCCCGGGTAGCCCGGTGCGCTCTCCACGCCAGCGCGGCTGTTGATCGTGTACTCGCCGGCTGTCGACGATTGTCCAGACCTCGAAGGTGGCGGCGGCGGCGGCGACTCCTCGTTCGATGACTGCCGCACGTACTTGTTGGGGATCGACGTCGACGTGACCGACGTGGCGCGGCTGTTGCCGAGCGTTCGGCGCTTCACGATCATCCGCGACGGCTTGCTGCCGCTGCTGTTGCTGCTGCTGCCCGGACCGCTTTTGCTCGGCTGCTGCGGCGACATGTCGTCCTTGTCGCTGCCAGGTCCCGACGACGACGACGAGTTCTCGTAGTGCTCGCGCGCGCCAACTTTTGCTGCAAACTTCTCTGGACCAACGTCCGGCGTGGCGGCGACCGAGTCCTCACGGATCGTGCTCACGCTACCGCTGGCACTGTCGCCGGCTGTTCGCCGCCTCGCTCTCGCTGCGGTGGACGAGCTCGATCCCGCTGACGAGCTCGTGGACGTCGAGGTGTTCAAGCGCGAGGGGCGACGCTTGTCCACGCTCACGTCCAGCAAGTGCTCACTGTACGCCGTCCGGTTCGTCGTGGCGGTGGAGCTGCTGCTGACACTGCTGACGCTGCTGGCGCTGCTTCCCGGGTGGTGGTGGCGATGGCTGCGCTGCGATGAGCTCGCGGTACCTCTCGCGCCAGCAGTGCCAGCAGTCGCCGTGGATCGCGACGTGCTGCCAGCATGCGATCTCGAGGTCGTCGACGACGACGACGGTGTAGCAGCAGGCGTCGCCGCAGTTGACGCCGCAGTGTTGTTCACCATCATGCCGTCCTCTCGCTGCCACGCAGTCGCCTGTGTATGTGTGTGTGTGTCTCTCTCTCGTTGCTTTTCTCGTTTCTTCTGCGCGTCTATAGTACCTTGTGTCGCCAAGCTTTTTCTCTCTTCTTAGTGTTATCCGACTGCGACTGTGGCGGTTGCGATCCAAAAGCAACACTCTCACGCGTCCACAGACAGCGAATAGAGATCGACGACGAAGGCTCGCGCGCGTGCGTGTGCGCGTGCGTCCGTCCTGTTCCGCTCGCCGCGTCGTCCCCGCTGCTGTGTCCCCGTCGCGTGCTGTCGTGGCCCGTGCGCGCGCCGCTGGATGGCGTGACTCGGCTTCTCGTTCGGCTCTGGAAGAGGAAGGAAAGAAAGAGATACTGTTTACTGGCGACGCCCGAATAGAGCGCTCGCCCAACTTTTTGATTTGAGGGCGCTCTATTCGGATCGCGCGAGGCTTTCCGCGCAAAAAGTGAGCGAGATGCATGGCTTCCGGAGACCCACATGCCCTCGCAGCAAGCGCTCGCTGCCGTGGCGTCGTCCATCGCGAAGGGACACTCGCCGGCGGAGCGTGGACTGCTCGCTGGTGGATGCGATTGACTCACGCACGCGCGGGCGGTCAGGGGCTGAGCATTGGCTATGCCGTGCTTGCGATCTCCGCTCGCTGTCCTCAAATCGTGATTATTATCAGACCGCGCACGCTGCGTGTCCTGCGTTTGCTGTCAACTCTCAGTCGGTCTATCTACTTGCCGGATACAGACCCGCCACGCGACTTGCGTTGGAACGGAGCCAGACGGGAGAGCTCCTTCTCCACCAGCAGCGCCGCGATGCCGCCGCCAGCGTCGTTTGCACCAAGTTCTTCTGCTTCGTCGTCGTCGTCGTCGTCGTCGTTTGTGGTGGACTCGGCAGCACTCGCGGTGCGGCAGCTGCGACGCTCATCCACGTCGTCTCCGCCGTCGGTCAGCGCGTCGTCGCCATCGTCATTGTCGCCACCGTCGTCGCCATTTCGAGTGCTGCTCGCGTCTGCCATGCTTTCCAGATGTCCACGGGCAAAGTCCTCCAGCTGACCCAGCATCTGCGATGCCACGAGTTCCCAGGAACTACGCGCGCCGCTCGTGGCTCTGCTCTCTCGAATCGCCCGCACGAAGCACTTCTGGAGCTCTCGTACGGCTTCGGTCTCCGAGTCGCAGCGTCCGGTGCTGGCGACAGCATCAGGGGTCGTCGTCTCGATGATCACGCGAGACTTTGTCATGTCTGGCAGATTCAGAAAGTCGAGCGGACACGAGAGCGAGAGCAGCTTCACCACGATGTTCCAGTAGATGCGCGGGTTGAGCTCGCACAGTTCCGCCATCGTGAGCATCGTGAGCGGGAGCTTCTGCGCCAAGTTCGCCAGCTCCTTGCGGATCACGAGCATCGAGAGGTACTCAAACTGCTCCACGCGGATCTGCGGCGCCGAGTCCCCGCCGCTGCCGCCCGTGGCCGGTTGGTAGAACGCCGTCATGACACCAAGCATGACGCAGAGTCGAGGCACGTACCGATGGCTGCAGCTAGCGCAGCGACTCGTGTAGTCGTTCGCGTCCGAGGCGGACCAGCCGTCCTGGATCTCCGATAGTGTCGCTCGACTGCCGCAGCTCGAGCAATCGGCGAGCGTCGTGATGCGGATGCCTTTCTGAGGCAGCAGCCCGAAGCGGTCGCACAGATCTCTGCGTGGACGAGACTTGGGTTGGTCTTCCTGCTGCTGCTGCTGGGAATTGTTCGAGGCGATGTCATTACCTTCGCTGCCAGTGATACCTGTGGAGAGCGAGCTCTCGATCTTTGGCAAGCCTCGCAAGAACGTGATCGTCATGGGGCGATACGCCTGCTTGAGGCAGCCGACGACCCGCGCCAGCGAGTACTGCGCCACCACTTCGCCATTGATCGTCTCGAGAACGTCGCCTTCTTTGACACACGTGACCGCGTTCCTGAGCTCGTCGAACGCGCGGCTCGGTGCCGGTGGCACGCTCTCGTCATTGTTGCTGCCGGCATCGTCCTGCTCGCTCGGCTCCTGGAAAGCGATCACCTCTGCGCCAGAGCCCGAGTCGCGCGCCGCGAGGTAGATGCCGATGTTCCCGCAGCTAAACGTCGTGTAGATGCGCTGTACGAGCACTTCGGTCTCGGAGCTCAGCACCTGCGCGCCAAAGCTCAGCGAGCTTAGCGACGGGTCGAGGTGCTGCTCTTCCTCAATCTTCACCTGCACGAGCACGTCGAACGCGCGCTGCACGAGCCCGTTCGAGATGTAGCAGCGCATGAGGCTACTGAAAGGTTTCCAGAAGTACCGCTGGCTCGCGATCGCCTCAAGCGAGATCAAGTGGCTGCCGCTCAGGCACTCTTCGAAGACCGCCTTGGCTTCGCTCGCATGCCCGCACGTGCCTAAGCAGTCGATGAGCTGGCAGTACGCGTCGCTCGCGTGGCTCGAGTTCTTCTCGTTGTGCTGCAGCACTTGCGTCAGTGTCTCTGTGAGCCGCTTCACCTGGTCTTTGCACGCGCACGAGCTCGTTGTGACGAGCCAGATCGACGTCACCACTGGAGCTGCTCGGGTTTCGGGATCGTGCTTGAGAGTGTGTGGCTGGCTTGCGATCGAGCTGCTGCCAAATATGCTGCTCGTGCTGTCGAGTGCTTTCTGGGTCATCGTCCGGTAGAATGGCGACGGGATCGCTTTCCCGATGCGATCGATCGTCCGCGAGCGCTTGAACGCAGCCGGCAGCTCTGAGTTGCTCATGAACTCGGGCTTCTTGAACGGCACCGTGGGCATCGTCACACTCTTCATGATCTGCTGCATCCACTCGACGCCAAGCTCCTTCGACGGCAGCTGGTGCGACTGCTGCTGCTTCTTGGTGGATCGCTTGTTGAGGAACGTACCGAGCGACGACGTGGCTGCGTCGCTCGACATTGTTGGGAAGACGATCTTGCGCGGACTCCCAAAAGCGCTCACCGTGAGCTCCGGGAAGCAGATGCTCACGTTCACCGGCTCCACCAGCGTGGTCGAAGGGTGGCGTCTCTCTCTGTTTCCCAGCGCGCTGCCGCTGAACGACGCTCGTGTCGGCAGCACGAACGATTTCTTCCGCTTGGCGATCGGCAGCGCTGGCAGCTGCGGCGCGTGCGCGACGAACGTCTTGCTCGCGGTGCTGTTGTTCGGCGGCGTCGCGAAGCTGCCGCGAAAGTCCTTGGCGTCGTCATTGAGCAGCCGGCGGTGCACGAACTGGAGTTTGACGGCATCGTCGTGCGGCAGACTGCCGCCCATGTGGTCGTGATGCTGCGCGAGGAACGACTGGAAGAGCGCCGTGCGCGCAAACTCCCGATAGAACGCCTGTCGGATGAAGGAACAGAGCCACCGTCAGTACGCAGCGGCAGTATCGAGCTCAGCCACGGCTATTGGCAAGTCGTACCCGCTCACTCGCTGGCTTGCACTCGATGAACCGCTCGGCGTCAAACGCTGCCTGGTTACCGTCGTTCGAGACAAACGACGGGTAGTCCTGCAGCAGCGCCGCCATGATCTCGAGGTAGAGCTTCATCACTTTCCGATACAGCGCGCTTGGTCGCGTGAGGAAGAGCGGCTTGGACAGGATCGAGCCGCCAGCGTTGCTGGTCGCGGATGATGTCATCGAGGGCTGCGAAGCGCTCGTCAGCGTCGTTGTCGTCGTTGGTGCAGACATGCACACTTTCTGGAGCTGGATGCGTCGATCCCAGAGCTTCTCGTGGAACTCACGTTTCTGAGTTGTAAAGTCCGGCAAGCGCAGCGTCGCGAGCTTCGTCGCCACTCTCTGAGATGCCTCGGGCAACACCGGCAGCGCAACTTCCGGCGTCGCCGCCGTGGCGCCAAGCACGAACTTGCCCGCCACGAACTCCAGCCGTACGACATTGTCTGGGATCTCGACGTGCTCGAGCTGCTTCGTGTGCGCGCCAGCGATGAACGGCACTGGCGCCTCCAGGAGCGTGCTCAGGTCGAGCGAGTCGGGGATGTTCGGGATGTACACGTGCAGCCATGTCAGTGGGAACGCGAGACACTTGATCGCCTCAGCGATCGCAGCGACCAGCACGCTGTCGGCGCACACGACGAGGATGCGGTGCTCCAGCAGCACGTGGTGGTACAGCTGGAGCACCACTTTCGGGTCCACCATCATGAACGCGTACGTCATGAGCTCGGCGTCCATCTCGAACGGGAACTCCTGTAGCAGCGGTCTGTCGAGCACGATCTCGGCGTCCGCGACTGTGAGCTGCACTGCGAGCCCTCGGTACGGCACGGGCACTTCGTGGAAGAGGTTGCAGAGCGTCTTCTCGACGCCGTGCCAGCGCATGGGAGCGTTCTGAGCGGAGCTAAAGTCGCTGTTAACGCGCGCCTGGCGGGTGCCCAGGATGAAGAGCTGCTCGAGGTACCGCAGCAGTTGCGTGTAGAACGGCCGCTTGCTCAGCAGGCAGATCGCTTTCGCCTGGTACTGGACGCCGCCATGGAGGTTCGTGCTGCTGTTGTTGTTATCGTCGGTGTCGCTGTCCTTGCCAGTGTCGCCGAGCAGCGTCTCGTGGAAGCAGAGCGAGGCGCCGTAGAGGTGGTCGCCACTCACGTCTGTGAGTGCGAAGAGGTTGTGCATGGGTGGCGGCGGCAGACCGCGCTTATCCCAGTCCTGCCCGAACGCGTGCGGGAACATGAACTGCGTCGAGCAAGCAAGCAAGGTACAGTCAGCGAGTCCTCCTCATGCTTCCATGCAGATCCCATCGTGCATGCGAGGAAGCTACTTGCCATGGTGACGCTCTCGCAGAACTCCCGACTGGACTCGTTGCCTGGAGGGTACGCGAACTCCAGCTCCGTCTGGGAATCTGCACAGCGCCAGCACTGTCAGCGCCAAGAACAACACGCAGGGCTAGCAGGGTCGCGCTCATGCTGCGTACCGCGCTCTTTCGCCACGGCGACGACAAAGTACTCGACGACGCGCTCGTCAGGCTCCATGCTTGGCGTTGATGCTCGTGGACTCGGCGTTCTCTCGCGTTCGTGCTGCCTTGGAGCGTTGAGGCTGCGGACTACTGCAAAACGAGCAGGATCTTGTTGTGAGGAGTGAAGCGCCGCCAGCAAAACCCACAAACGAAACGACAGACATCGAGAAGGTGCAGCGTTCCTGGACTTCTGATGCCTTCCGTGCAAGCAGTGCAGAATCAGACACAAGTGGTGCACCTCTGCTGCTGTTGCCAACATGCTCGCGTGTATGTGCTTCTCTTGCGCTCTACCATGAACTACCAAAGCGGTCGTCCATACACAAAATCGTACAGCGGGGGAGAAAACTCATACAGCAAAGTCGCAGTGCGTCTCCTGGAAAACGAGCTCAAGAAGCCCTCATCGGTAGACGACTCTGCAGAGCCGCTTAGCCCCAGATGTCGCGCACGTATCGCTGGCGAGCCGCGAGCGCGCTCAGTTGTTCCTCGGCAGCTTCCTTCGACAGACTGCCGTGCTCCTGAAGCACGTCGCGAAGCGCCTCGTGGACGTCGCGCGCCATCTGCACGCCGTCGCCACAGACGTACACGTAGCCACCGGCTTGGAGCAGCAGCTGCGCGACCTGCTTGCCCTTCGCGCGGAGCTCGTGATGCACGTAGTGCTTCTCTTCTTGGTCGCGCGAGAACGCCGTGGAGAGCTCGCGGATCGTGCCGTTCGCGACGAAGTCCTCCATCTCCTGCTGGAAGATCCAGTCTTCGCTGCGGCGGCGGTTGCCAAAGAACAGAAAGTTGCCCTTCGACTCGGCGATCGCGGGCGACTTGGTGAACTCGGCGTCCTCTTCCAGATTGAGGTCCATGCCGCCTCGCCAGCAGCCCGAGCAGACGTCCGACGCCTGCTGCAGGTGGTTCTTCACCTCGTAGTAGCGGTGCTGCAAAAAGCCCATGAACGGCGCGACGCCCGTGCCTGGACCGATGAGCACCAGCGGCCACTCGTGGCTCGCCGGGAGCAAGAAGTCGCGCGTCGCACGCAGGAAGATCGGAATCTTCACCTCCGGAGCGCTCGACGATGGCGCTGGCGATGTGAGCAGCGGCTGCGCGATGCTGTCGAGCCAGTTGGTGCAGAGCCCAGGACGGTGGATGCCGTTCGGTCCGATCGAGTTCTCCACGACCGTCAGCGCGATCTTGAGCTGCTCCGGGTTCGCCAGCGGCGACGACGCGATCGAGTAGTAGCGCGGCATGAGCTGCGGCAGCAGACTCAGCAAGTGCTCGAGCGGCGGGCTACACGACGGGAAGAGGTGCAGCAGCTCGACAAAGTTTACCTGCTGCTCCGCAATGAACGACTGTGTGATCGATCGCATGACAAGGCAGCACAGTTAGACATCCACAGACTCGTGATCTGGACAACAAGATATCGAATGCAACACACACACGAAACACGAACCTTGTACTTGTCAGCACCGGACTTGCTGCTCAGCACCAAGAGACGCGCGCGCTCTTCCTCGTCCGAGCAGTACGTCGCCAGCGCTCGCAGCGCTGCTTTCTTCGGCGAGCTCAGGATGTCCGCATGGTACAAGAACGTGTCACGCACCGAACACGCTGGCGGGAAGCGGTCAGCAGCGCCAGACTTTGCCGCGGGTCGACGAGCGGCAGCTTTGCCAGGCGCCGGCGCTGCGGGCTCGAGACAGAAACGCGCGTCGCCGCTGAGCTCGAGACGAGCGAGCAGCGCGTCGACGTCTGTCGAGCGGTTCGGGCACTTGATGCCGATCGAGTCGCCGGGCGTGTACTTGATCCCCGAGCCTTTGATGCTCACGTCCAAGGCGAGCACTTTGCGCTCCGAGTGGCTCGCAGTGAGGTACTTTGCGCCGACGACGGACGCCGCGAACGGGTTTGTCGAGCTGTACTCGCCCGCGCTCTCCTTCACAGCCGCAGCGCTCGAGACCGCTGCTGCCTCAGATTCGTCCAGGAACCGCACAGAGAACAGCGGCGATGGGAGCTTTGGGACGTCCTCCGGCGTTTCGGTGGGACCAGCGAGCGGTCCAAACATCGCCTCGTACGTGATCAGGTTCGCTGGCAAGTACGGAGTCTTGGCCGCAGGCTCATCCTGCTCCTCACAGCCCTGGGGGTTGCCGCTCGCGTCCGTCTCCGTGTCCCCGTCGGAGCTCGTCTCCGTTGACGCGTCGCCAGCACCAGTGGACTTGTCGAACGCCGCCCAGAGCCCGTCAGCCCACGGCTCCACGCTGTCCTCGAGACCGAGCGCCTCGTCCGCAGCGCCTGCAGAATACAAACACACAAAGAGACCGTGTCAGGACAACAACCGCGGCGTCGGCAGTTCGAAACGGATGGCTGCAAGTCCGTACACATGTCATAGAAGCGCTGCGCGCCGAGCTCCGCAAAGCGCTTGTCGATGCTCTTGCCCATGTAGCTGCGTCACACAAAGCCCGCGACACCGTCAGCCACCGGCCAGTCAGACAAATAGACTGCCATAGCACACCAGCATACGTACCAGAACTTGTCGTAGTTGGTGTCGCCGAGCCCGAGCACCGTAAAGCGCAGGTTCGCGAGCATGTCCTTGGGCTGCGTGCGGCGCTTGACGAAGCGCCAGAACTTGCCGGCGTTGTCTGGTGGCTCGCCGTTGCCCGTGGTCGAGCACACGACGACCACGTGGTGGCCCGGCGTCTCCGCCACTTTCGACTGCGCATGCATGCAGGAAAGCAAAGGATCAGTATCATGCCAGAGCTCATCCACACAGGAAGCAAGCCGATGGCCAGCTCGGACGACGCAGACGCCGTACGTTCTGGAACTCGTTGAGCGGGAGCAGCTCGGCTTCGAACTGGCGCTCGAGCGCTTCTTCGTAGAAACGCTAAATTGATAAGACACACGCACGCGCACACAAATGCGCCATCAGCACGAGAGCCTCCGCAGCCAGAAGAAGGAAGAAGGAAGGGGACAGAAGAATGGAGCGCTCGTGTCGATCGCGAACGCACCTGCGCGATGGACTCGGACGCGCCGGTCTGCGAGCCGTAGAAGACGGTCACGGACTGCGGCATGCTGGCGTCTGAAGAGAGAGAGAGAGAGAGAGAGAGAGAGATAGCGGGCGGGTGGGCGAACGCGTGCGCCTGGAGATGCAGGCGGACGGACGGACGAAGCTTCTCGTGGACGGCGAGGTTTGCGTCGAGGTTTGCGCTTCAGAATGAAGTGGCTGCCAAATAAAACCCACGAGCGAAACCCTCACCCAAGACCCTTTCTGAGCTCAATCCCAATACCCTACAATGCATGTCAAAGGCGACGCCCATGTACTACCAAACCCTTTCCAAAATGATAGCATCGCCTTTGACATGCATTTTCGTAAAAAGATTTGGCAAACCCAAACGTCGTGTGGGTCACATTAATATTCTTCTTCAAAATCCGTTTTGGAAGTGACGACCAAAACAAGCATTTATTCAACACGACCAGATTTCACTTTAGCCTCAGGGTACCTCCGCGATGTTTTCGTGGGCATGTAGATAACTTTGCGCAATGTGAGGTGACTTCAGTGTGATGAGGGGTGAAAGGTTAACATGGGGCGCTTGGTTGACCCGGGAGCAGTGTGAACCAGCATTGTTTTCTATTTTTTATGGGGAGCCACAGATCAAGCTCTCTGCAGTCTGATCGACTACATCTTGCTCGTCGCCTAGCACTTCATCGCTAGTATCAGTAATAGCGAGCTCCTCTAAGTCTTTTACTACAGCATCAAGCAGCTCCTGTATGTCAGTAGTCTCTTCTGGCTCATCTAAAGCGGCGCTCGTAACACCAAGCTTGCAATGCGTAAACCCCGAGACGATCATGGAAACAGGGATGTCATTCCAGGCCTCGCTTGCCCAGCGAGCAACCTTGCGTCTGTCCGGGGCCTTCATCTCAAACGGAGCGACGATTGTTCTGGCTCGGTGAGCTGCAATCTGAGCTTGAAGATGCAGAAGCCAGTGGTGTCGAAGGCGGTCCTTGATGGG
>JAADWH010000267.1:0-30528 GCA_023335995.1 Globisporangium nagaii
CGCTCCAGCAGCGCCAGTCGAGGCTGCGCCGGTGGTCTCGTCGTCCGGCAAGACCGTCTCGGCCGCTCGCGTGAAGGTGATGCAGGACGAGCAGAAGATCCTCGGACACTCTCCGTATGCCAAGGCGGCGGGCGTCGACCCCAGCCAAGTCGGCTCGAACGCGGTGCCAACCGTGACGCCAGCTCCTGTGTCGGCGTCAGCGCCTGCTCCAGTGCCTTCTGCACCTGCGACCCCAGTTGCCGAGGACTTGTCGGTCGCCAGTGCGGGTCCCGGTGTCGTGAAGACTGGACCGGGATACTAATGGCAGGCTGGGGATCGGCGTGCATCGCTGGAGGGAGCTCGTTCGCGTCCATGGCTGGAGAGGTCTGTTGCAGACAATGGTGTTTGTGTCAGTGTATGTGTGGGTGTTGTAAGTAGCGTTTACAATCGCTAGTGTGTTGCGTATTCACAACAAGCAGTCGCAGTGTTGTCGTTTTCTCGTCGTAGATCGCGTATGGAACGCATCGCTACATTACCGTTGCCACTTGCTGAGCTCAGAGCGATTCTTGTTGCGACGCGATCTTTGTCGTGGGGCTGTATGTTTCACACGCACGCCTGTGCTGCATGCACGGAGCTATCCATGCGCGAGTGTACAATCCATACATGATGGATGGGCTTCCCTGGCACGCACAGCCAGTTGCTACTGTGGATTCCGAGAAACACATTGAGCAGCATAAAAAGAGGAAGAAAGTGAAGTGGCTACCGCAGTACTGGTGCTGCTTACTGCGTCAGCTGGCCGCAGTCCACGATCTCCACTTCGTTGTGCAGCATCGGCTTGTTGTTCTTCGTCTTGAGCACCTCGACGCTCTGCATCCGGTCCACCACGTCGAGCCCCTCGACGACTTCGCCGAACACCACATGCTTGCCGTCCAGGTTCGTCAGGTTCGCCTTGGTCGTGATGAAAAACTGGGAAAAGACACGGGAACAAACACGTGAGCGCTTTGGAGAGACACAGCGCGTGCCACCGTGAACAGAGATCGCACCTGTGAGCTGTTGCGGTTCTTGCCGTTGTTCGCCATCGAGAGCAGTCCGACGTCGTCGTGCGGGAGGAACTTCTCGTCCTTGAACTGTCCCCACAGGTTGCCGTGCGGCGTGCGGCCGTATATGCTCAGCCCACCAGTGCCGTCTCCCACCGTGTAGTCTGCAAGCCCGCGCGCGCGCGCACACACACGTGTTAATAAGTGCCAATGCCTTGCTTCCCTGCAGACAGCCACTCACCCCCTCCTTGCACTACGAAGTCCTTGATCACGCGATGGAACTTGGAGCCTTTGAAGTGCAGCGGCGTCGTCGCCAACGGCCCCACTCCCTGTCCACAACCAGTAGCACAAGTTGTCAGCCACAAGGTTGCGATTCATATCCAGTCATCCCACACCAACAGACAGCCGCACACTCCCAATGTACATACCTTCTCGCCGGTGCACAGGCAGCGAAAGTTCTCGGCCGCGAGCGGCACGTGGTCGTCCAGCAGCCGCATCACGATCCGCCCGGCAGGCTCTCCGCCGATCGCAATGTCCATGAACACCGTCGGGTGGCCCTCGGTCGTCACAAATTTTTGCTTGCGCGATGCGAGCGGCGTCTCCGTCACCTTTTCCACGTACTTCTCGTGCAGCTTGGCGAAAAGCTGCTCTTCGCGGTCGGCGTACGCCTCGAGCGTGCGCTCCACGTCGCCCAATTTGCTCGGATTGTACTGCGCGTAGAAGTCCTCGAGCCGCTTCCTGAACCCGAGCTGTTTCGCGCGCGTGTCTGCCATGCAGCCATCAGTACAGGCATCTCACACGTTAGAGTAAAGCAAACGGAGTGGTACGAAGAACTCGATGCTTTACATTGTACCTGCGCCTGCAAAGATGTCGCCTGGCAGCTCGGATCGCAGCGCTTTCGCTGTCTGCCACGCGTCGCGCGACACATCGCGGAACGAAGTGGATAGCGAAGTGGACAGTGGCGCAGACGACGAAGACGAGGACGCCGCTGCGCTGCCTTGAAGCGCCGTCGCCTCTCCGGTCTTCTGCGAACCAGTGCCATCGTGGCGAACAGCTCCGCTGTCGAGTCCGTAGCCGCGGCGATGCAGCTTCACTGCGAGGCTCTCTCTCGCAACAGCAGTGTCGCCACGATCACCGCCACTGTGTATGTCACTTGCTCGTTCAATGGCCGCAGCCTGCGAGCGCAGCTCTTCGCGCTGCCTTTGCCACGACTGCTTGCTGCGCATTCGAAAGACGTCGACATCGCCGCTCGCGACCGCGCTTGTGGCTGTGAACGCAGCGGCGATTGCAGCGCTGTTGTCCCCATCTCCGCTCACTTTCTGCTGCGCGATCTCGAGCGCCAGACGCTCGAGCTCGGGCAAGATCGGGTCCGTGCGCAGCTTCTTAGCTTCCTCCCAGCGCTCCTGCGAGCGCTTCTTGAACGTGGACGCGAGCGCCACGCTCTGCGGACACGCGGCTGCGTCTGCGTCCGCAGCTCCACTGCTGTAGTCGCGGAGCCGGTAGTTGTAGCTCTTGCTGGCGCTGCTGCTCGTGCTCGTGCTCGCTCGCGCGTCGAGTGCTGACACGGTTGCGTGCGGAATGCTGGAGCTGTCGTCCCACTGAACATGCAGCACAAGAAAGAGAGAGATAGAGAGAAAGAGAGAGAGAGAGAGCGCTAATGAGAACGATGCGTCACAGCACAGAAACGTGCATGGACACAGCAGGCGGCACCTCGAAGATCTTGATGGGCGTGGGTGGCGCGTCCGCATTGGCGGTGGCGGCGGCGCGCATCGAGCGCTCATGCAGGAGCGTCATTTTGGGAATCCCCGGTGGAAATTGGTGTAGTGGGACACACCAAATCGAAGAGGGAATGCAGTCGTAACCGGTCTCCGGACCGGACCGGTCCCGCGATGTCCCATCCGCTGCTTTCATTGGCTAAAAATACACTCTCGGTCGCTGCTGAGCGGAACCGCGACGGGTGGTCTCCGCGGCTTTGGCGTCGGCGGCTCCGAGTGCAGCGCGCACGAGCACGAGGCAGCGCCATTTCCTCATTTCCTCGTGCAAAAATGGTGTTTGAGAAGCCTGTCGTTGTCGATTGCCGCGGCCACCTGCTCGGTCGCCTGGCCTCGCTTGTCGCCAAGGAGCTGCTCCAGGGCCAGCACGTCGTCGCTGTCCGTTGCGAGCAACTCGAGATCTCCGGATCGCGTACGTAAAATCTGCCATCCGACTCGTCGACTAAAAGTCGAAATCCAGCTAGCCAGCAACCACAAGCGCAGCCAGCAGCAGCTTTCCAGTCCCTCCGTGTACAGCGCAGACCAGGCAGCACAGGACGACGAAGCGCGTTCACTTCACGAGCAGCGTCTACGACGAGCGCCTTCCATCCGACCATCCGCAGGAGTTCGAGGTGGCAGCAGCAGCAGCGATATTGACGCGTGTGAACGGCAGCAACACGCGCTCTCTCTTGAGGGGAGAGCCACTCACAGCGGCAGGCTCGGTCACTCATGCCTGCCGCCAGCAATGGCAACTGTGCAGTCCCAGTCAATCGCGCGCTCACTGCCTTCCAGCTCCAGTCGATGGGAGGCGCCAGTCACGGGTGCTTTGCGTGTGTGGTATGCCTTGGTTTGTCCGGTGTGTGCGTGTGTGTGGATCGGAACTGCTGCTGGATGCGTTTGAGTGTGTATATGCGTGTCTGTGTGTGGGATGCGAAGCTGCGTGTGTCTGCACAGCCAGCGGGTCTTTTGTACGTGTATTGGGTGCCGGGCGTGATCTGCATGAGAAGATTTCTTCATCTCTGGCTTGTCGAGTGTGCGTGGCGTCTCGCGGCGTCCAGAAAAGACGAGCAAGTGGAGAGAGAGAGAGAGTGTGTTTGATCGGGTCTCGACATCCAAAACATGCAAAAGTCGCTGTGTGCAGGCACCCTGTGGAGCATCTCGTCACAGACTGTCTGTGATGACTTGTGAAATAGCTGTGTGTCATGCCGTCTGCTGTTGTGCGCCGTCACTAAAGAGCTCTCCGACCTCTTTGTGTGACACTGCCAACCTCCAACAGACGTGCGCAACAAAGTCAAGTTCCTCCAGTTCTTGAACAAGCGTACCGCCACCAACCCGAAGAAGGGCCCAGTGCACTACCGCGCTCCTTCGCGCATGTTGTGGCGCACGATCCGTGGCATGCTCCCGCACAAGACCGCCCGCGGCGCCGCCGCGCTCCAGCGCTTGAAGGTACGTCGCTCCCTCGCAGAGGTCTTCGGCAAGTCTAGAATCTCCAGTTTGCTAACTTTGTGATCGTCTCTGTCTCTCTCCCTCTCGATGATGAACCCTGCAGGTGTTCGACGGTATCCCGTCGCCATACGACAAGCAGAAGCGTATGGTGATCCCTGACGCTCTCCGCGCTCTCCGCCTGAAGGCTTCGCGCCGCTTCACCGTCGTGGGCAAGCTCGCGTCGGAGGTCGGCTGGAAGAACAAGGACCTCGTGGCGCGCCTCGAGGCCAAGCGTGTGCTCAAGTCCGACGCCTACTACAAGCGCAAGCTTGCGCAGACGAAGCGTCACGCCGAGGCCGAGGCCAAGGTCTTCGCCGAGCACACCGAGCTCAAGCCAACGCTCGCCAAGTTCGGCCACGCGCTCTAAGTCGCTGCTAGCAGCTACTCGCAGCCTGCTGGCGTTGCTGATGCAGTTCTAACATGAATAACAACATGAGGAAGATTTCAACATCCACCCATCTCTCCGTTTCTCCATCGCGTGTCTGGTTTCCATGCGCGTCTACCGTGTTGACGAGCTTTGGTATCCATCCATTTTCAGATAATCAAAGCGAAAATGCAACTGAGAAGAGAAGAGAGAGAAAGAGGGAGAGAACACCTTGCTCACACGCCATTACGAAGCCAAAATGATAGAGAGAGAGAGAGAGCATGCAGGAAGGAGGAAAGATCTATAGCCCGTCAAAGGCGCTCCACGGATCGCCCGACGCGTTCTGCTGCTGCTGCTGCTGCTGCTGGTAGCCTGGTGCCGCCTGGATCTGCAACATCTGCCCCGGCCCTGCGAGTCCGTTGCTGCTGTTCATCATCATGCCGTTGTTGCCGCCGTAGCCGCCACCGCCGCTCATATATCCTTGCTGCTGCTGCTGCGGGGCGAGTCCGTACGGCGTCATCTGCATCATGCTCGGGTTGTACTGCTGCTGTCCGCCCATGCCCGGCGACGCTGTTGCCGCGTTCTGGTTCCCGTAGCCCATCATCGACGTCTGCTGCTGCATGCCGCCTCCCATCGGGTTGCCTTGGAACGATATGCTGTTCTGGCTCGGATAGGCTGGCGCTGCCGGCGCTGCCATTGCGGCTCCACCGCCGATACTCATGCCGCTGAAGAGATCGTTTGAACCACCTGCCGCCGGCAGACTCGACTGCATGCCGCCGAGGTCGAGCAACCCGCTCGAGCCGCTGCCTGAAGAAGACGCGCTCTGCGACGAGATGTTAAGCAGATCCGCATTGCCGTCGTCCTTCTCGCGACGACTCGAGCGCGACGTGCTCTTCTTCGCAGCTCGTCGACGCGACGAGAACGTCTCGGAGCGATCGCCGCCACCGTCACGACCAGCTGCCGACGACGAATCGCTGCGCTTAGCTTCGTACCCAGAGCCGCTCTGCGTGCGGCGCGAGCCCAGGTAGAACGGGTCGTCCGAGTACGGCTCGGGCTTGGACGCGTCGGATTTGCGCGCCTCGGGCTTCTTCTCCGGCACGTACTCCTCAGAGAGCATCTTGTTGACGGCCGAGACGCCAGTCGCGCGCTCCTTGGATGCCTCCGCAGCCTTGATCACCTCGGAGAAGCCTGACGCAGCCGTGACGCCAGTGGACACACTGTGCACCGAGTTCTCGGCCGAGAAGACCTTGTCGCGCTCCATGATCACCGCCTTGAGCATGTCCTGGATCTTCTCGCACACCAGATCGAACTGCGAGTTGTTAAGCGTCGCTTCCCAGAGCAGCGGCGCGACGGCCGGGATGATGAGCTTCGCGACAAACTCGGGACCGAGGTGCTTGCCCAAGTTGTCGTAGCACCCGAGGATGCACATGCACACAGCGGGGGAGTGGTCCGCCTGGAGTGTCTGCTGGAGCGTCGGCAGCACGCTCTCGACCAGCAAGTCCTTGTCAAACACGTGGAACGACTTGGCCATCCACAGCAGCGCGTTCACGCGGACAGACATCTGCGGCGGCTGCAGAATGAGCTTGTTCACGCGCGGGAGGATCACTTGCTTGAGGATGCGGTACTCGAACAGACTCGCCTGGTCCACGATCTTGTTCAGCACGGTATCGAGGATCTCAGGCACCGTGCTGTCCAGCGCACGGCAGAGCATCGGCACGATGTGGTCGCGGATGTAGCCGTCCTCCGCTTTCGGGATCAGGATCTCGAGCTCCGAGACGAACATGAGCATGCACTGCACGGGCTCGGTCATCGCGAGCAGCGGGATCATCATCGGCGCGATCGAGTGCCCGAAGATGTGCTTGTCCACCTTCGCGACGATCTTGAGCAGTGGCGTGATCACGAACGGGGCCACAGCCTTGTTGATCACCACAGATTGCAGACCTGGGATCACCATGTCACGCAGCACGCGCGGCGAGAAGCCGTCGATCGCCTCCGGCAGCGTCGTAAGGAACTTCGCCTGGGACGCCGGGTCCTGCTCCACGAGGCTCTGGAGCGTGCGCAGCGTCTTGATCGGTCCAGAGTCGAAGAACTGGGACGCCAAGAACATCCGCGCCTCGGGACGCTGCGCCGGCTGGAGCGACAGCAGCGAGCGGATCGTGTTGTGCAGCGACACGGGGATCGACGGCGGGAACGAGATCGGATGCAGCGACTGCACCTTGTAGCCGTGCGTCATCGGGTTGCCGTCGCGCACGTCGATCACCGGGTTACGGCCGCCGTCGGCGCGCGGCGGCACGAAGAGCTCGTACACCAGCAGTCCGAGCGAGAACATGTCGGCGCTGCTGCTGAACAGCCGCGGCTCCGTCACGAGCTCCGGCGCGCAGTACTCGAGCGGCGGCTCCCACGTGCCTTCGATCGCGCCAGTCGCCGGGTTCTTCATCCCGCCCGACTCTGTCGAGTAGTACTCGCTGCGCGATGTCTGCCCGGGCTCGACGACGCGGCAGAAGCCCATGCCGCCGAGCTTCCACTCGCCCTTGGGGGTAATAAATATACTGTGCGGCCCGAGACTCAGGTGAACGCGGCGCCCCTCGCGGTGCAGGAAGCTCAGCGCCTCGCCGATGTGCATGAAGCCGCACGCGACCTCGAACTCCGTGAGCCCGATCTCGAGCACCTCGGGCGTGACGTTCGCGACGTTCGTAAAATTCTTGCACGCGTTCGCGAGCGAGCACGTGACGCGCTCCGTGACGAAGCTGAGCGTGCGGCGGCTCTCCTCAAAGATCTCCTCGACCTTGAGCACGTGCGGGTGGCGCAGCAGGCGCAGCGTCTTCATCTCCTGGCGGAGCACTTCGAGCACGCGCTCCTGGTGCTCTTTCTTCTTGATCTTCTTGAGGTCATCCTTGTCGAAAACGAAGATGCTCACCTCCTGGCCGCTCTTGCGCGAGATCGCGGGGAAGATCTTCCAGCTCAGCTCGTGCCCGCCGGACGCCGTGCAGTCCTTGGGTGTCTCGTAGTGCTTATTGAACTCCTCGCCCAGCACGCCCTGCACGGCACCAGACACCGCCGTCTGCACCACGCTCGAGAACTTGTTGAACATCGCGGACTTGGACCCGAGCATGTTTGTCGACGCTTGTCTGCTTGTCTGCTTGTCTACCTGTCTGGCTGGCTACGCAGCGCACGTCCGCAGAGAGAAGGAGCCGCTCCCTCGCGTTGAGCTGCTCACCTGTCGATCGCGTTCTCGTGATGCGTCGAACGCGAGGACTGACCGCGAGGGGACCGCCCCTTCTCGTGTGGGACACACAGAGCAGCAGAGTAAAACCTCAGCAGATCGCAAGCATTAAACCTCGGTTTCGTGAACCCATTTGTGAAAGAGAGAGCTCTATTAAAGACAACGACTGTACTGCTTTTTCTTAGCAAACGGGTCTGGGATTTGAAGATCGATCATCCCACGAGACGATGGCGACGATGGTGGCGATGCTGCGCGGCAACAGAGCCGCCCACGCGCTGCGCCTGAGCTCTCCTATGCCTGCTGCTTTTCTATCAGCAGCAGTGCCCAGCGCCAGACTCTTCAGCAGCACCAGCCAGGAGCCGCCGCGCGCGCCGCTACCGCCGTTCACGCGCGAGACTGCGGCGCAGAAAGTGCGCGCCGCCGAGGACGCGTGGAACTCACGCGACCCGGCCCGCGTGGCGCAGGCGTACACTGCCGACAGCGCGTGGCGCAACCGGTCCGAGTTTGTGACCGGACGCGAGGAGATCGAGGCGTTCCTCACGCGCAAGTGGGAAGGCGAACGCGAGTACCGCCTGATCAAGGAGCTCTTCGCGTTCGACGGCAACCGCATCGCCGTGCGGTTCGCCTACGAGTGGCTCGACGCCAGCAAGCGCCAGTGGTACCGCGCGTACGGCAACGAGAACTGGGTGTTTGATGCGCAGGGCTACATGGCGAAGCGCTTTGCGTCGATCAACGACGTCGCGATCAGCGAGGAAGAGCGCAAGTTCCACTGGCCGCAGGGACGCCGCCCCGACGACCATCCGAGTCTGAGCGATTTGGGCTTGTAAGGAGTAGCTCAACACGAACAGCACTCTCGTTCACGACACTCTTGACTCGCTCTCTTCATCTGAACATGCACCTCTTACTGAACTGCAGCCCACTACCACCTCGCTTTCGAGTGCTGCCAGCCTGTCATTTCCGCCGCAGCACGAACGCCGCGGCGTCCGAAGCCTCTTGGATCAGCGCCTGGTAGCTTTTCCGATTGGCGTCGAGTGCGAGCTCCTTGATGCTCGAACGAGCTGCTGGCTGCGAGTTCGACTTCATAGGGCTCTGCAATCCATTCAGATACGGCAGCTGCTGCTGCTGGGCTGCGACGAGCATCGGAGACTCTTCGCTCGGTATTCGCTGCTGGGTCACGAGCAATGACGAGTTTCTGACAGCCAGGTCGGTGGCTGTGCTGCTGTGGAGATTGGATGCTGATTGCTGCGGACGAAGGTGCGCCAGGAGCTTCACGGGAGACGTCGCCAGCGAGTCTTCGGCTCCATAGTCGACGGAACGCCGTCTCAACAGCGGATGGTTCTGCTGCTGCTGTATTCTGATGCTTGTGCCAAATGGCGATTGCTGCTCGGCGGGCTGGAAGAAAGTGCTGGAGTTTGGTGATGCGACCAAGTCTACTCCTCGAGCACTCGTGCCGTGGAGCAGCGAGTTCTGGTTCGATGTCCACCCGCTTGTTGTTGTGAGCGATACGGATGCCACATTGGACGGGAAGGCTTTCCGAGTCGGCGATCCCTGCTGGATCTTCCTGCTCATCGCTGTCACCCCAGCGCAGAGCACGCAGTTCGCCAGCGCGTGCGCCTCACACTTTGCGTCGCTCATGAGCAGCGGGTTGCGCTCCGGTACAGCAGTAACGGTAGAGTTGGTGTCGTCCTCGTAGCGACTCGGAGCTGTGTGCTGGAATGGACGGCTGCTGCCGTTGGTCGACAGCATCCTGGCGTCGACTGCGCTCTGACTGAGACTGGCAGACAGCGAGGGTCCGGCGGACGAGCCGCAAATGAAGCAGCTTGCGAGTCGGTGGCGATCGCACGGTCCGTCTCGCTGAGCAGCGCTGACCGGCTGCGGCTTAGCGGTGCGATCGATGCCAAAGGCAAGCTCAGACGCACCTGGCTTTGCCACTGCGAGCAGCGAGGATGCGGATTTGTTCAGCTGTGGTCGCGTGTCTCGGACAGCACACAGCACGCAGCCTTTCAGACTGTGCTTCTCGCAGGCATCCGAGTTCCCAGTCGCGATGCCCGAGGTTGGGAATGGCGCAGAGCTGCTCGCCTCTTTGGTCGTGACGCTCTTGAAGCTACTCTCGGACTCGGACGCTCTCGAGACAGTGCTGGTAGCTGCTGCAGTATTCCATTGGAGCTGCGACCTGGTCTCCACGCGTTTGCTGTCATTCTTCTCAGGCATCTCGGGAGTCGAGAACTGTGGAGCAGTCGGCTGGATGTACGAGCGGTGCATTCCTTGGTCGTAGACATTCGCGTGGAGCCGCCAGTTTGGCTGCACTGAGGCCGAGGCGTCTTCGCCCCGCTGCGAGGCATCAGCTCCCGTGGTCGAGACTGAGACGCTCGACTTCCACGGATGACTGGGACTGTCGCGATGGTTGCTGCTCACACGATGAAGAGAAGGCAAATGCGTCTCTGTCCCATGCTCCACCTCCGGTGATTCTTGATTCTGCTTCTGTGAGTATGCTTCGGACCCACTGAAGCATCTCGCCAGCGCGTCCCATTGTCCATTGTCCTCTGGCGACTGCACTGCATACGCGGCTCGGTCGTTCTGCTCTCGTCGCTGCTGCTGATTGCTGTCGCTTTCAAAGCCAGCAGGCGCTCGCGATTGCGATTGGTTCTCTTTCTCCAGTTGCGGCTGGCTTCGGCTCGGAAATGCTGGCGACCGAGTCATCGGGTCGCTTGGTTGGCGCTCCGGCAATCTTCGATTGGATTTCTTCGAGCCGAGAGCGTGGCGCTCAAGAATCTGCTTGTACGTCTTGCTCGCGACTGGCTCGTCTTTCTTGATCGCCGAGGCGCTTGGTTGTATCGACTTCTTCGAGTTCGTCTTCTTCATTCCGGACGGTGGTGGCGGAGCTAGCGTCACAGCTATCTTCGTCTTTGGTGTTATTTGGTTCTCCTTCTCGTCGTGATGCTGCTTGCGTGCATCGTCTGGCTGTGCTGGAGCGCTCGTGTCAGCAGGATCGCCATCTTGAAGGGCTCCACCGCCCATCGCTGCGTTTGCGCCAGCGTGTGCTCCAACCTCCAGCTCCTTCACGCGAGTCTCCAGCTCTCGGATTCTCTTGAGATCTTCCTCTCTCCATCGCGAGAACACTGCATTGTCCCGCGACAGCTTCTGGATCTCCTTCTCTTTCACGTGCAGCTTCTCGAGAAAATCTTTCTGCACCGACTCCTGTTCCTTCACGCGCGTCTGGTGCCGCCGGCGCTGCTCGCTCTCGAGCCGCTCTCTCAGTTTCGAGATCTGCGCTTTCGCGATCTGCAGCTCCGAGACGCCGCTCAACGTCTCGTTCACGCGAACCGACTGCATGACGGAGCGCGCGCGATCTGCGAATTGCAGCGTCCGGATCGTTTCTTCACAGGCGCGCAACGACGGACTGATCGTGGCAATCAAGCACGCCTGGGTGTTGCCCCCAAACGAGTCTTGGAGCAAGCGCGTCAGCATCGAGTCGCGATACGGGATGTGCTTCCTACCGGCTTCCGAGAGCGCGGCGATGCAGTTCCCCAGCGCCGACAGACTCGTGTTGATGTTCTTCAGCTCCTGAGAGTGCGCGTCCTCCATCTCAAGATCTGTGTTCCACTTCTCCGACCCAGCAAGGTCCACGAGGTTCAGTCGCGACCTGCGAACGCGTTTGTCGCCGCTCTCTAGCGTCCGCTCGCTCGTGACGTTGATCTGCACGATCGCGTGGCTCCGGCTACTGCAGGAGTTGAGTTCCGTCTCACGCACAGATCTGTTGGCTCGCCCCCGACGCAGCACCTGCAAGGCTTCCTCCAGACTCGCGATCCGTTCGCTCGAGAGACCCTGGAGGACAACGTTGGTCCCACCTTCGACTGTCGGCTGCTCGCGGATGATCAATGGTCGCTGGCGTCGTCGGTCGGTGAGAAGGTCGAAGAGCCTGTCGTTGTAGATTTGCATGAAGCTGCACTGCAGGCTGATGGCAACGCCCGCTCTGCGCAGCTCGGATGCCTGATCCAGCAGAAACGCCATAGCTCGAGGGATGATTCCCCACGAGGGGTTTGGCGGGTTCACCAGTCGGCCGCTGCCGCTGTCTATCTCCTCTGTTGCCAGCACACTGATGTCTGCGTCCTCGCCGAAGATCGTGTGGGTCTTGCCTGTCCCGGTCTGTCCGAACGCGAACACAGTCGCGTTGTATCCATCCAGCGCAGCGTGAATGCTCGGCTGGACTGCTGCAAACACGTCCTCCTGAGTCGAGTCGCCCATGAACACTCTGTCGAAGCTGCACTCTGTCACGACGCAGTTGGCTCCGTGGTTGCTCGACGCCTGGACACGAATGCTGCCGTTGTCGTCGCCAAGTTTCACCACCTGCAACTCCTCGTGGCTATCGCTGCTCCGCACTGGCAGAGGTCGAACACGCACGAACACTTGGATGGTTTTCTGGATGCCGTCTCTCAGATCCTGCTCGCGTGGCCGCTCGTCCGGCGAGCTCACTCGAGATGAAGCAGACTCGCCCAGAGCATCGCGTGGTCGATCCGCACAGTCATGTGGCTCACGCGACTTTGTGAGCGCATTGTCAGCGCGATCTCTGCGCCTCGAGACCGATCGATCTCCATGTGCTTCGAAGTTCTCGATGGGCTGAGGTTCCTCTGCCCAGCTGGTTGGCTCCGATGACGATGAATTTGAACTCGCGGAGCGCGCGCTTTCGATCTCGCTCTCACGTGCCTCGAATTCTCTGGATGTTTCTGGATGGTGCGACAAACTCTGGTCGCCACTGTCCACACGCGATACCGTTTGCGGTGCTTCTTGATCGTCGTCCTGGGATTCAGCACCAGCTGCAGCTGCTGTCTCCGCGTTGTCGTTGCTGGATCTGGGGCTGCTGCGGCTTGTCGACAGCGAATCGGAATCCATCGATGACTCCAAACTGTCGTCTGCATTCGAGATCTGTTTCGCAGCGTCCTCAAAGCCCAGCTCCCATTCCTCATAGTTGTGAACGTCCTCGATGCTGCTGATCGTGTCTGACGTCGACGCGGCCGAGGTGATCGCGCTCCTCTCGAACTGTGAGTCCCCGGACAACGGCGACCTCGATGTCGTGGGTCGAGCAGTCCGTACCTCATCTGCTGCAGCTTCGATCGACGTGGCCATATCCCGCCAGGCAATCCATACCTTACTGGGGAGAGCTCCGAGTCCTCATCGCCTCCTGGCAGCGTCGTTCTGTGTCTCCTTCTCGCTCGCTCACCTGCACTTCAGAGCGCACGAGGGTCAAGGTTCGGAGTATCATCACCAGGAGCGGCGTCCATGTATTCTAAAAATATTGCGCATCTGCCGAACTTGAACTGCCACCCGCTTGCATCCCCCGGAATACACTCCAGCTGCAGAAGAACCTCTCGGTACGAAAAAGGGCAGTTGCCGTCCAACTATTCATACGCAGGTTCTACTGAGTTGAGCACGACACAGTTAGCAGCTTTTAATCTCACGAGAAGCGGACTTGCCGTCGAAGCCGCGCACTCTATTCTCTCCGATTCTCTATTCCATCTGCACATTGACACACAGCACGCGATCAATAGGTTAGATTCGCTGAAGGAGGGGGATACACAGAAGTCAGGCACTGTTGCGCGTACCAGCTCGGGGTAGTTCTCCTCCACCACGTCGTCAAAGTCGCTCGGGCGAGTCGCGCGTTCCAGACAGCTCAGGAATCGCCGCTTCAGCTCGACTGGCGACATGCTTCCTCCTCTCACTGCGCGCGGCTCCAACGCCACCTGCGGCTCACTCGGCTCGAGCTTTCGTCGGCTCGACGATCTCTTCGAAACAAAGTCGACAGAGCTGATCTCGCTCGAAGGCGACTCGCTCTCAGGCTCGATGTCGAGAACAAGGCGTCGGCGCTTCGACCTCTCGGTGCTCGGGGGAGCCGCGCTCTGGCGCTTGCTGGTGCGTCTAGCAGGCGAGTCGGACTCGTCTGCCATCATTCGTGAGCTTCTGCGAGACGGTGTCACGGTGTCATCACCGTCCACATCGCCGTTTCTCGTTCGCGATCTCGACGAGGAGCCGTTCCGCTTCGGAGGAGACGGTGACGATTTTGGGCGTCTTGCCGTGTCCACGAGGGGCTCGTCAGTGATCGACTGGTACGCCTCGCGCATTGCCTGCGTCGGACGCTTCTTCAGAACAATCTCGATGGAAGCCTCCATGAACGGCAGCTTGCACAGGTTCAGCAATCTCTTCTGCTGCCGGTCGCGCTGTCGAGACATCTCCAGAAGCATCCGTCCGCGTTCGAGCGAGCGGCGGAGATCCTGCAGCTGGCCTAGAATCTCTGCAGTCATCCACGACTGCCGCTCTTCGTCGTACACAGCTTCAGCCGGCGGATGCAGCTCGCAGTAAAACTTCCAGTCCACCCGAGTCGACTTCGCAATGAACAGCCTCTTCTTCACCGCACACAGAGGATGAAATCGCTTGTGGCAGTGAGCACAGCTCACCAGGTTTCGCTGGACAGTGCAAACGCATATAAGCAACAACAAAACACTTGTTAGAACACAGCACACCACTACATCTTTCGCACCAATACGAGCACGTACCCCTCGTTGCGCGCACAGCTCGCATCGGACACCGAACCCCTCCGTGTTGATCGTTGGGGCGTGCGCGGAAAGGATCCGGCTCCGCCGAACTGTTTTCGTCTTTGTCCACTTGCTGCAGAATACGTGGATCCACCTGTCGTACTGCAACGCCCCTGGTGCGCTGGATTCCTGTTGCTGTGCCTGCGCTTGCGCTGGCTGGTTCTTCGTGCGCTGTCCAGCAGATTGCTGCTTAGCCGCACCTTTCCGGTCGCTCAAGTTCAGCACCCTGGTTGGCGGCTGTGGGACAAGCGACAAGATGCGAGGTGGCGGATCCGCAGACTGCTGCTGCTGCTGCTTGCCACCGGTCAGCTGAGCTGGCGCCGCCACTGCAGGACTGGCGCACGGCATCAGGTAGTCGCAGGACTTCTCGCAGACCATGCACGGCGTCGGAGTCGTCTCGCCAACCAAAATGCAGCGCTCGCAAATCCAATTGCTCTGGAAAATCTCCGACGGCCGACCTGTCTCACTGATGCAGCATTCTGGATGGACAAACGTGTTGCAGTACTGGCATCGCATCAAGAACTGCCGCTTGTGAAGCTTGTCGACTTCGAGCTCTTCTTTCTCAACAATCGGGGAGGCGAACTCGAAGCAAGCGCCGCAGACAGCTCGATCCGTCCACTCGAACGACTCCAGCCCATCCTGATCGTTCGTAGGCGACAGCTTCCCGTCCGCAGAGATGAGCGCTTGCATGATTGGACCAGACAGGAGCAACGACTCTTGCTTGCCAAGCACTTTCTGAGACGGCCGCGCGGCTTTGCACTGCGTGATGTAGAACGAGTCGATCCGGAACTTCCGTCGTCTCCGACGCTGGATGAGGCGCTCAGCGTCTGGGTAGTGCTTCGGGAGATGCCTCGTGCAGAGCATCTGGAACTGCAGTCCAGAGCCGCCACCAGAGTACACGAATCCGCGTTCGCCGAGCTCAATCGTCATGGGCAGCCCCTCGAACCATCCACACAGAGGGTGGAACGATGCCTTGCAGCCCGAGTGCGAGCACTGGATCGTTCGGCCGCACGCGACCTTGCAGTGCATGCACAGACTGCCTTGCTCGAGCGCGTGGACAGCCGACTTCTCCGGGGCTTTGTGGCTGTCACCTTGCGGGGGAGCAGCAATGCGCGCTTCGATTTCAGCGATCGTGTTGACAAATCGCGACTGGTTTGCTCCGGCGACAAGGTTGATTTCGGACAGGTTTTGAAGATTTCCGATCCAGACTTTCGGACACCAGAGCGCGCAGACGACATGGACCCATTTGCCATCCACGGTGCGCTTGAATGCACCATCTCGGAGAGAGCACAGTTGGCAGAAGACAGACGACGCCGGGTCTTCTCCGTCGTCTTCGATGCTGCACCGATCGCAGTAAAACTCGTTGCTCGGGAGCTTGACGATGCCGTAGCACCCTTGGTGGACAGCTAAGTCGCAGCGGTCGCAGAACACGATCGGATTTGTTTCAGGAGACTGCCCGTCGAAGCACACGACACAGGTTCCGTCGTCGATCGCGTCTTCGTCGTCGTCTTCGTTTAGAGATGGCGAGGAGTCGCTGGAGCCTGAATCGCGCGACTTCTTGACGTCGGCAGGCTCTTTCACAGCAGGCTCTCCATGACGAATGCTTCGGTAGCCGTGCACTAAACTCTTGGACAGTCGCTTCCACGCTGCGAGGTCCTTGTAGTACGACTCGGTAACGCCAGCGGCTCGATGGGACTGACCTTCGTGGTAGTCCGTCAGCTGGAGCTTCTTCGAGAGCGTGCGCAGGCGATACCGGTTCTGCTTCATTTGCTCCTTCAGGTTCTCCATCAGCAGGCTGAGCTCGGGAGTCAGTTCGTCGGTGAGACTCAGCTGGGCATCGGTCTGCAGCAAACCGGCCGGGATATTGCTCGCTGAGACATCTGCAGCTTCCGCACCAAGCTCCATCGACAGCCACAGATGGTCGTCACGGCCAATCGGGACTTTGTTCGCCTCCACTCTCGGCCCAGCAAGCGTGCCCAGCGCGTCGTGCTGGAAGCTGCTCCAGAACAGCCCATCCGCGGGAGGTCGCTGCTCCTTGGCGCCGGCTTTCGACAACTTCATGACGTACTTGCAATCCACACTCGCATCTTCGTTGTTCGAGAACAGGACTCGGATCTCGCTCCGAGTGTCGTCCTCTATTAACGCAGGCGCGGAACCTCCATCGACTTGATCTGCACCTGGGACGCGATCGGAGACGCGGTGGATCTGCATGCTCGGCTGTGCGTAGATGTCCTCGAGACAGCGCGTCCGACTCGCTCGCATCATGAAGTCGCAGCGATGAAGGATCGCTTTCAGATGGAGTGCTTCCGTCGGGTCGTCCGGCGCGCGATCGAGCAGCACGGTGTCGGCGCAGTCGAGCAGGTCGTGCCGTGCAGGCTTCCGCGAAAAGTTGCCAATGTCTTCGAGCTTTGCGCCGCACGTGTTCTTACAGAGCTGCTCCATGCGGCGCTTCATAAGCACTTTGCTCGTGTAGAAGTTGCTTTGAACAGTTTTCCACAGGTGCGTCGAGTCCATCGGGTTGCCAGCACTCTGTCCGGGCCACGTCGCGAAAAGGACGTCCGAGAGGTCCGATGACACGCTCGGCTCTTCAAGCGTGAGGTCCACCAGCGCACCCTGTGCCTGTCCATTGCTCTTGCGCTTCATCTTGTTTGGGTTCTTCGTGCGTCGGCCGGTGCTACTGCTGTCTCCATCGATGCTCTGAGAACACCCGTTTCGCAAATGGTTCGCCATCTGTGCTTCGCGAACCGAGTCGCCGCACTCTGGACATGGCCGCATCACCGCGTGCTGCCGCTTCTTACTCGCGGGATCGTTCGATCTGGACGAGCGGTCCGACTTGCCCCTCGAGGAGCTATGGCCGTTCGACTGCGACTTGCCTCTCGACGAATACGAGATCTCGATCGGCTTCAAGCCTCGCCGGTTCATCTCCTCTGCGCGCTTCTTGATCTCTTCTCTCGTCAGCCATGCGAGCAGGCACTGGGTCTCATGCGTGAGTTGGTTTGCTGGCATCTGTTTGCTCTGGCAGACCCGACACTTGCCTTCAGCTGGTGGATTCTGCTCCAGAAACGCTTTGACGCGCGGATGCTGTCGCCACGAGTCGTCCACCATCTCATACTTGGTCGTGTCCACGTCGGCGAGATGTGTCTTGCAGTGGTACACTTGCTGGTTTTCGCCGTTGTAGCCTGTGAAGATGAGACTCGACGGCGAGCGAATCGCGCACACGACGTGGAACGCGCGCGCGCAGCGGCCACTCACGCATTGGATGCACCCACCGCGCTGACCGCACACGAGACACCGCAGCGACTCGCGGCTTCGATCCAGCAGCGCAATCTGCACCGCCTGGTTCATCTCGCCCGTGCGGCTGTGCGAGAGCTCCGGGATCCAATTGACGCACAGCACGTGGGTCCACACACCCGGCTGATCCGTGAGGCGCAGCGCTCCGCCTTCGACGGGACAGATCGCGCACCGCGGCTGCATGCGCGGCACAGCAGTAGCTGCAGCAGACGTCTCCGGGAGCTTGCCCAGCACGTACTGGCACGGCTCGCAGTACCACGCGGAGCCGTCCGTGGGCACGGTCATGCCGTAGCACTTGACGTGCACGCTCATCGCGCACTTGCCGCAGTGGACCATCACGGAGCCGTGGTAGTCGACCGCCTCGAGGCACACGCAGCAGCTGTCAACGCCAGCAGCGTCGACAGCACTCGGCGCGTGCTCCAGGGACTGCACATGCGCGCCGCCCGACGCGCCACTCATCCTCGCGTCTTCTCGGTCAGTTCGCGTCAGCCGCTTGACGAGATGCGCCTATCAGGACCGCTGGTGACGCGGAGCGACTACTGCCCGATGCGTGCGTCGGTCCGTCGGTTGCGGGTCTCGCGCCGTCAGCCTCGTCGTCGCCGAGGGGGGGAGGGGAAGAACGCGCCGTCGAGATCGGAGCGCGCGCGAGCGGGGATTTGGAATTCCTCCAGGCGAGCAAACAAATAAACAGGCAGGCAAGCGGTTGCCATGGAAAAAGGGTTTTGCTTTTGTACCCCCTCCCCCGATTTGTGGCTTGAGAGCGGAGGGAGGGCCACAATTGTGTGCGAGACAGTGCTCGGCTTTAGTCTGCTGGATTATTGTGTGGAGACAAGCAGCAGATGCGACGAGAGAGGATGGATGGATGGATCGCCCGCTGCGGATGTGCTGCCATCGCAAGAGCGACGCCAGCAAGCGCTGTAGCGAGCTCCACACGCGCGCACTTGCAGGAACAAAGAGAGACGACACCGCCCGATCGTCGCGCAGCGCAGCCACGCTGGCTGGCGCAAGCCACCAAGCGCGAGCATGTGACGTGGTTGATGGGATGATCGATTGGTCAAACAGTTTCTTTTCGCTGGCGTGTATCCATCCAGCAGGTGTCCCTTTATCGCGCGCTCGATCCGATTCAGCGAGGTATCACGTTTCACGAAGCCATCCGCTACGATAAAACCGTACCTCAAAATACCGCAGCTATCCTGAAAGTCAGGCTATAATATTGTGCGGACCACTTCAAACTCGGTATTTTTTCCACCAATCACAGCCGCGCCACGAGTTGCAACAGCAACTCGTTGCCGCTTGGCTCTGGAAAGCACTCACTTCGAAACCTGCGGCCGACCACCAAGACGAGAAGACCCGAGAGCCATTCGCCTCCGATGGCCGCGCCAACAGCAGCAGCAGACAACAGCAGCAGCAGCAGCAGGAACAGTGGCAGTGGCAGCAGCAACGGCAGCGGCGCCGCCAGGCGCAGGCGCTCGATCCGCACGAGCACGGTCGACAGCCGTTGGCTGTTCAACAACTTCTACGTCGGCGAGCTGGTCGTCGACACACGCAGCCGAGACGCGTTCGAGGCCGAGACGCTCCTCGGCGCGATCTCGATCCCGCCGGTCGCGAACTGCCGGTGCCTGGCCGACATCGGCAACGACAGCATCGGCAAGCAGAGTCTGGCGAACCTGTCGCCGCGCAAGCGGACGCTGCGCGACATCGTCCTGGTCGCCGACCACGCGCAGATCAGCGACAGCAAGTCGTGGCTGTACACGCTGCAACGACTGCTCGTGGACGACGGACTCGTCGCAAGCGTCAAGACGCTGAGCGACGCCTTCTCGGAGTTCAGCAGACGCTACCCGTTCTACACAACCAGGTCGGTCTCGGGCAAAGGCGTGGTGCAATCTGGGCAGCACTGCGTGAACTACCCGAACGAGATCGTCGAGGGCTTCCTGTACCTCGGCAACATGTGGCAGGCAGAATCCGAGCAGGTGATCCAGGACCTCGGTATCACGCACATCGTGAACGCGACGCTGGACATCGGCAACGTGTTCGAGAGCAAAGGCGTGTTCTACCACGAAGTCAAGGTCAGGGACGAGTCTGGCGCCGACATCAGCAGGTTCTTCGACTCGGCGTTCCACTTCATCAACCGCGCCAAGCACGCGTCGTCGCCGAGCTGGGCGACAAACACCGCCGACGGCACACGTCCGGCGCGGCGCTACCGCGTGCTTGTGCACTGCACGCAAGGGATCTCGCGCTCGGCGACGCTCGTGATCATGTACCTGATGCGCGCGAACCACTGGTCGCTCGTGCAGGCGTTCAACTTTACGCGCAACGGCCGCGGCGTGATCATCCCGAACGAGGGCTTCTTGCGCGCGCTGCTGCGGGAAGAGCGGCGGCTGCACGCGACCGAGAGCAACAGCGTCACGGAGAGCGAGCTGGACGTGCTGCTGCAGGGCCGGATGCCAGATCGCCCCGTGCCGCCACCGTTGCGCGCGAGCAGCAATTGCGCAGTTATGTGACCGGCGAAGATGTGAGTCAGTGAATTTATAACCATTGGATGTAATTGCATGCATGCGTTTCTGTTGGATGTGCAGATTCGCGCATGCATCGTATCATGCGAGCACGAGGGCATGGCGACGAAAGGCGCATGAGCGAGCAAGCGCAGCCACTTCCAAACACCCGGATTGGATGAGGATGGGTACGCTCCTCGTATGCAGCGCATGCTGATTCTTGCTAACGCACCGCAATCCGCGAACACACTCATGCACTCACACTCCCGCGCACACTCGCACTCATGCGCTAACGCTTCGCACTCGCAGGCAGGCAGGCGACGCTCGCGCAAGCCACGCTGCCTGTCGCCGCCAGCGATCCCGTTTCGGCCATCGTGAGGCAGCTGCGCGCGCTTCCTGGTCGCTCTCGTTTCTGAGTGCGAGCGGATGGAGCCATGACGAGCGCGGCATACAAACGCCAAGTGCGACGCCGCCGCAGGCAGAATAGAGCGAGATAGAGCGAGAGCGGCTGCCTTTTTTGGTGCACTGGCAAAAAGAACAACAGCAGCCGATGCGAAAGCGCCTTGTCCGCGCAAGCCATCATCTTACAGAGGGACACTGTGATACATTCGCTGTGCAGCGGGACCCGTCCAGATCGCCGCTCGATCACGTATCGCAGGTGAGCAACCCTCCGTCGAGCCGGTTCCGTGTGCCTGTTCAGCCAGACCGCTTCTACCAATCAGCGCGCTCGCGGAGAGACAAGCAGCTCTCCGTCTCTTCGAGCGGCGTCGCCTCTTTCGGCTCTTTTGCTGTGTGGAGCGCCACAGCTGAGCTCACGCCTCGGACGCGGATATCATTACGGCGCCGCTGGCTCAGTGTGACTGTGACTGTGGCTGGGTGTGCTGGGTACCGAGTGCGAGCCGAGCCGGGGCAGCGAGAAAGCAAAGCGAGACCCTCGCCACGACCACCGGCGGCCCTCGCGCACCTCATAAGCAGGCGACACAGCGACCGGCGACAACGCTTCTCTCCGCGACCGACTCACAGGCTGTCTGTGAGCGTACGACTGACACGTTCGTTCGCGGAAGGAAGGAAGGAAAATCCTTCGACGAAGAAACGGACGTGCGAATAAGACGGCGGCGGCGAGAGCACCAGTCGGTCGAGGTTCAGCGCGACAGGCGGAGCGAGCGAGCCAAGACGAGTTCGAGCAAGACCCTCAGCTTCACTGGCATCACGGCGGCGCGCACTGCCCGAAGTGCCAGCGCAGCAGCAGCGAGCGTCAGCGCCAGTGCGAGCGCCAGTGCGAGCGCCAGTGCGCCGGAAGAAGGAGAGAACGCACCGCCTTCGTCTGCTGACGCCGTCGCCGACACAGAAAGAGATCGCCTCGACGAGTCTGTGACGAGCACCGTTCCTGCCATCCCCACGAGCACAGATAGCAGCAGCATGTCGGTAGGAGACGAGCGCAAGAACAAGTCGGCGCGGACAGAAGCCTCGGTGCCGTCGCTGCGCGTGCAAACGATCG
Source organism: Globisporangium nagaii (assembly GCA_023335995.1). Classification (NCBI taxonomy): domain Eukaryota; phylum Oomycota; class Peronosporomycetes; order Pythiales; family Pythiaceae; genus Globisporangium; species Globisporangium nagaii. The sequence goes on from JAADWH010000267.1 coordinate 21,708, forward strand.
AGGTGGAGCATGTGCAGGCGGCGTCGGTCTCGCAGCCGATCGCCGCGATGCCCAAGCGCCACGTGCGCACGGGCCGTGTGAACTGCCGGTGGCTCTACAACCAGGTGCAGGCTGCGCGCGGACTAATTCTCATCGACGCGCGGCCGAGAGAGGCGTTCGAGGAAGACACGATCCCGTCGTCGATCTCGATCCCGCCGATGCCCGACTGCTTCACGCTCGACGACGTGGAGAAAGGCATGCTCGCGGAGCAGCGGTACCTGTTCACAGTGAAGCGCCGCAAGCTGCGCGACGTCGTGCTCTTTGGCGAGACTGTCAAGAACAAGAACGTCCGAGACCCCAGGCGCGCAGCCGAGAGCGAGAACACGTGGCTGCGCCACCTCGAGCGCCTGATCGTGGAAGACGGGCTCGTCACGAGCGTCAAGTCGCTCTTCGACGGCTTCATGACGTTCCGGTACCGCTACCCGTTCTATACGACGTCTGCGATGCTGGACGAAATCGCGTTCGGCTTGACGCGCACGCGTAGTGGCACGCACAACCTCAACTACCCGAACGAGATCCTCGAGGGCTTCCTCTTTCTCGGCAACATGTGGCACGCGCAGTCCAAGCAGGTGATCCAGAACCTCGGCATCACGCACGTCGTGAACGCGAGCCTCGACGTGGAGAACGTGTTTGCGAACGAGGGAGTGGTGTACAAAGCCGTGAAGATCAAGGACCGACCTGAGGCAGACATCTCCGCGTTCTTCGACTCGACGTTCGAGTTCATCGAGTCGGCGAAGCGCACATACCACGGCCGCGTGCTCGTGCACTGCACACAGGGCATCTCGCGGTCGGCGACGCTCGTGATCATGTACCTCATGCGCGCGAACAACTGGTCGCTCGTGACAGCAGTGAACTTTGCGATGGCGAGCCGCGGAGTCGTGTACCCGAACGAAGGCTTCTTTCGCTCGCTCATGTCCGAAGAGTTCCGACTGTATAAAGGCAACAGCATCACGCTCGACGAAGTGGACTTGCTGCTGCAGCACCAGATCCCAGACCGTCCTGTGCCGCTCCAGATCCGCAACCAGAAGTCCGAGAACTGCTCCCAGTGCAGCAAGATCTTCTCGCTGCTCGAGTGGAAGCACAAGTGCAGCTACTGCACGAAAGAGTTCTGCAGCAAGTGCACGAGCACGCGGCTGGCGAACCCGGAGCGCGAGAAGCTCGTCACGGGCATGGAGGAGCAGCGCAAGCCGCGCCGCGTGTGCGACGTGTGCGTGAGTCGGCTGTGGAAGATCAACCTGCCTCGTCCGCGCAAGGGGCTGCAGATGCGCAGCGCGAGGTGCAAGCACCTGAACGTGAACAGCCTGTCTACGTTCGGAAAGCCCGTGTGCATCTCGTACTTTGAAGGCACGGAGGCGCAGGTGATCCTTGACGTGATCAAGACGCGTTTCGAGGTCAAGTCAAGCCAGATCGTCGACATCTCGACTGAGATCGGCGAGCCTGTGCGGAATGTCGTCGAGCTTCCAGACGAGGCGGTCGTCCTCGTCTCCGTTGGGAAAGCAGGCAACGTCAAGGACTTTTCGCAGCGAGGCAAGCCGCGCGGACGGAACCAGTCGCAAAACCTCACGATCTCGCCCCGCAATGACCGCGTTCTGCGAGGACGGCTCTTGTCGGAAGGGAACGCGGACACGCTGAACGAGCAGCCGCCGCCAAAGCAGACGGCGTCCGGCAGCAGCATCCGACGCACGAACTCGTTCCAGCTGGACCAGGTGGCTGCCGCCGTCGAGATGAACGACAAGAAGTTCCGCGATCTGTGGAAGCTGTCGTTCCCGACGATGGGCGTGATCGAGCGCCAGGCGCTGCTGAAGATTAGAAACCCGGGAGTCCTGACGGACGTCATGCTCGGCGTGAGCAACCTCTCGTGCGGCGCCATGACGATCCAGGACTTCAACCGGAGGTTAGTGGAGCTAGGGTACGCCGACGCGGACCGGGAGCTTGTCGTGGCGCTGCTGGACAAGTCTCGCCGCGCAAACGGCGTCAGTATGTGTTGAGAGTCGAGCGTTCGCGAAATAAAGTGAGACCACCACCCCTGTAATTTGGAAAATGAAAAGTCAACGAGTCTCCATCCAGCATGCGCACTCCCGATCCTCTCGTTTAATTTACTCGTGTGCGTGTATCTGATTCGCTTCGACATCGTGCTGCCAGCGTCTATGGAGTTCCTCTGTGCACCCTCCCCCGCCGCCGCCTCTCTTCAGAACGACGGCTGCTGCTTGTCGCTCGGGTACAGGTACTCGGTGCCTTCCATCTTGATGCGGCATCGGTGGACCGTGAGGCTGAACTGGAGTTTCGGGAGCATGCTCGTGTTCGAGTGCTTCGGCGTCAGGATCTGCGGAGGAGTATTCCTGACAGCAGCAGCAGCACACAATAGATCGCCTTCCGTGAGCTCTTGAGAGTGAGAGTCAAACAGCACAGACGGATAGCCACTCGTCACAAACCGAGAGGAGCCGTTGAGAATGGTCGAGATCGCGAGCGCCGCGCCGACCGTGAGGCAGCACTTGTGCGACCAGTGAAAGCCGTCGACGCCGTACAGCAGGTGCACGAAGAGGCACATGAGCAGGAAGCCGACGCTCGAGCCTTCGTCCGCCCACTCGACCCACTTCGGCAAGCTCTGCGAGGCGCTCTCGTCTCTCGGTGTCGACTGCTTCGCCGCCTGGGACACCACCTTGCACGTCACGGACACTGTCAAAGCACTCAAAGCTGTGAGGAACCAGGCACGATCACCACACCGCATGCGAGCAGTCGAGCACGCACCTTCGATCTCCGTGGGCGACGCGGCATCGATCACTTCAATCCAGCAGGCTTGGCCCGCGTCCCAGCTTCCCATGAGCGCCTGCGTGCCGATGCGGCCGATGCCTCCGTCCTGCAGCAAGATGACGCACGCGCCGCCCTGCGGCACGACGCCGAGGTCGAGCACCTCGCCCCACGCGACCTTGCGACGGATCACTTCCTCGAGCGGCTTGGCGTCGCGCTCGTTCACGCGCACGACCGAGACCATTGCGATGCGCGGCGGCGAGGCTTCCTGTTGATGGAGAAATAGGATGCTTTTATATTCTAGGAGAGCCACGAGAGAAGAGAGACAAGTGTAAGAGCGACGAGACTTACGAAGAGAGAGAAAAGCTCATGGTTCCTCGCAAGCAGCGTCGGACTGGGCATGGCTTCCGCGAAGGAAGAGGAGGTGCACTCACGTTGGTCAGTCTGCTCCGCCCGAAGCGCCTTGCGCTGCTCCTCGATCGCGATCGACCAGCTCTCGCACGTCGACGCCTCGCTCACGGGCGTGCGCATCAGGAACGACCGTGTCTCCTGCAGCGCCATAGATACAACATAGCAGCAAGCAATATGATCGATTAGGGTTCCATGGTCAGTGAGAGAAGCCAGCAATAGCAGCAGCACGTGTGCGAGTGAGCGCACCGTGGCGATTTCAAGGTAGTAGTGCTCGCTCCCAGGCTCGACTGCCGACGGAGGCACCTCATCCTCCGGCATTGCGCGCACCGCCTTGATCATCGACAGCGCCAGCTGCAGCACATCGGCACACAGACAGACATACATACACAGACACACACGCCCGTTCAGTGCACTCATTCGCTATCATCACAGCACAAAGCCCTCGCGTGTGGCTGTTGTCCTCACGGTGCCGCGCTCCTCGCCGAGCAGCTCGTGCTCCGTGGCCTTGCGGAAGTAGTGCAGCGCGTCGGGCGTGAGCAGGAAAAGCCGCGAGGCCCAGCCGCCGCGCACGGCGCCGTCGCGCCGCTTCTCCAGCTGTCCGCAGAAGAGCACGCGGCCGTACACGCCGTACTCCATCGTCCTCGTCCTTGTTGGCGTCGGCAGCGAATGTGTCAATCGCGACGATTGAAACAAGTGTCGCTCGCCTCACTTGCGTTCAGTATGCCGCCCTGTCGTGGACGCGAGGTTGAAGGATCGAAAGTGTACCACATACCGGTATCGAGCCGGTTTCTTGCTGGCGATCACTTGGTTTCAGTATCGGACGATCAGGCGTTTGCTCGACCTTAACTATCGGGCTTCAATCAGGATTCCCTTTTTGCGACACCAAGCTCAAAACCCGAAAAGAATACGAGCGAGCGAGCCAGCGACGACGACGACGACGACGATGCTCTTCCTGGACAACGACAACAAGATCATCAAGGACGTGCTGGAGGGCCGCATCGGAGAGAAGTGCGTCCTTGCGATACCATTGTACTTTGTGACGCTGCGTTGCATCGGGGACGGCGGCGAGCGATACTGGTTTGCTTGATGACGGCACGGATGCTGACGCTCGCTCATGTGCTGTGCCTTGCTCGTTCCTGAAGAGCTCCTCGTCCTGTGCAGCCGCTGGAGATCCGCCTGTGCGACTTTGACGGTACGAGTGGACGCATGTGCTGTGGACATGCGCGTGTCTGCGTGCGAGGCTGACGACGTGTTTGCTGTTGTGGGTATGCATTTGCTTGGGTTGCAGATGTGCAGTACGACGTCTCGATCGTGAGCGACACGCTGTCGATCTCGATGGCGTATCCTCCGTACAAGTACTTGGAAGGGTACGGCGACTGCCACCTGCGCTTTCATTTGAAGCGGTTGTCCGGTAGTCTGACCATGTTGTGTGTTTGCGTATGTGCAATCGCAGCCTGGGGGCTCAGCGCATGTTTGCCGCCACGTACCCGGAATTCACGCTCGCGGCGCCAAAGCCAGGCTTCGACTTTGCGCTCCAAGTGAGCGTGAACGTGATCACGCCCGCGAATGCCGGTACGTTTGAGCGACACACGCCGTCGTGATACGTACGATGCTGCTGAGCTACGGACGCTAACCGCTTTATCATTTTGTTCTGTTTGCTGGCACGCCGCCGCAGCCTCGTTCATCGACCGCGTCGCGTCGCTGAAGCGCAACATCCTGAGCGCGCCGTTCGAGCAGTGCTTCGAGGCGCTGACGAACGGTACGAGCAACGCGCTGACGCCCGTGCAGATCCCGTTCCGCCGCAACGAGACGATGTACGTGCTCCCGCAAGCCGACCGCATCGTCATCGTCTACTCAGTCTGCTTTGACGACAAGACCGACCAGGCGATCGCGCGCGTCTTCTTGCAGGTGAGTTGTTTGTATGCAACCGCCAGTGTGTGTTGCATTTCCCATTTGTGGCAATGCCTTTCGAACACTCACGCACAATGCTGCTTTTTGCAACATGCAGGAGTTTGTCGACACGCGTCGCACAGTGAACAATGCGCCACCCGCGGCGTTCAGCAAGGACCCGCCGCTCGAGCTGCGCGGCGCGCCGGGTCTGCGCAACTCGACGGACCTCGTGGGCTACTTGAGCCTCGCGATCTTCCCGACGCACGTGGACACGCTCGAGAAGCGCGTGAAGGCGGCGTCGCTCGTCCAGGGGCTGCGCAACTACCTGCACTACCATATCAAGGCGTCGAAGACGTACCTGAACATCCGCATGCGCAAGCGCGTCGACCTGCTCTTGCAAGGTGCGTATCTTTGGCTGCGCGCTGTCTCAGAGTGTTGTGCTCGACCCCGTTTCGGTTCTCTAATGCCTCTCTGGAACCTGTTGTGTGCAGTTCTCAACCGCGCGAAGCCGGAGAAGGATCCGTCGAAGGCGAACAAGAAGACGATCACGGGACGAACGTTCGAGCGCGCATACTAGAGATCTGCAGCGAGAAGAAGGCGCGATCTGCGTGCTGACATGCGTGGCGTGAAGGAAGGAAGGACGAGAAGTGGTGAAGACAGTCCAGATAAGCGATATCGAAAGAGAAAGAGAGGGGAAGCACAGAACCCGAAGCACGACGCATCGTTTGCTCTACGTGCCGAGCGGGAGCTTGGAGTGTTGCAAATGGCTAGTCTGTCTTGGCGTCAAACGAATAGTATCCGATGGCGACGCAGAGAGCACTTTTGATGGCGTTGTCCATGCTGAGGCTGCTGCGAATAAGGGCGAAGAGCAGCGCGGGCAAGAGCATTGATCTTGGAGCTGAGCCTGCGAGTTTGGGTCATGGAGACGGGCTGAATCGAGAGAGCTCAAAACCCGGGTTTTAAAGTGTTGATTTTGACGCGAAACAAATTCTCCACCGCACAAAAATGCTGCTCAGCAAGCTCCGGAGCCGCTCCGCGCGCTCTCCGATGGCGCTGCTGCGCGCGAGTCGCCAGCTGCAGCGCTTCAGCTCCGACGGCGCTGCTGTGGAGGGTGTACCCGCCGCTGACGATAGCCCTGCGGACAAGGACAAGAAGAAAGCCAAGAAGCCGCAGGCACCCGCGCCGCCGCCCGCGACGACCTGGAGGACGCTCGTGGTCGGCGAGATCGTGGCGTTCAGCGCACACCCGACGGCCGACCGCCTCAACGTTTGCCAGGTGGACGTCGGCGACAAGGACAACTTGCTGCAGATCATCTGCGGCGCGCCGAACGTGCGCCAAGGCGCGCGCGTGCCCGTGGCGACCGTCGGCTCCAAGCTCGCGCTCAGGGACCCAGTGAGCGGGGATGTGTGCGTGTTGGCGACTCTGTGTATTGCTTTGCATGTTGTGTACGCTTTCACTGTGGATCGCGTGCTAATCGGCAACAACAAAAACATATGCGCATCGTGTGGCTCTGGATACATGCTCCCCCAACGATATGTGCAGCAAGCTCGTGAAGATCAAAAAGTCCAAGCTGCGCGGCGAGGTGTCGCAGGGCATGATCTGCTCCGAGGCGGAGCTCGGGCTCGCGGACGTGAGCGACGGCATCCTGATCCTCGAGGACGACGCGCCGGTGGGCAGCCTCGTGCAGGACTGGGGCTCGGTCGCCAGCCGCCTCGTCCAGGAGTCGTCGGGCACTGAGTCATCCGTGGCTCCAAGTCCTGCGAGCAGCACCAAGCACGACGAAGGAAATCAGTGAGCACCATGCTCGTAAAGAAACACAACACAACACAAATCGATGAACTGTCCATTTACAAATGTATCGAAGGAAACTGGTACACAAGTCAAAAAGAAAAGAGAAAGAGGCTATAGAAGGAAGCGTCGAAAGAAGGACGAGCGAGAAAAACATCCACACGACCACGGGCGGAGCGTCGGCAGCAGCAATTTTCTAATACACACAACACGCACGAAGAGCGTCCGACGGCCAGACGAACAGCAGCGGCAGCGGCGACGGGCGACGCGACAGCACACAGCAAAAGGCTCCATGTCCGCCGAGCCAACGAACACGGGAACGCACGACGGCGACGCGGAGACTGGAGACAAAATTTTCTTGATCGAAGCGCAGTCCGGACGCACGGACGGACGGAGGCGATCGGTTTGTGTTCGCAGCAGCCCACACGACGACGGGAGACTCTCTTTTAAAAATACAGGAATGCCAGGCGCGGTGCAGCAGCAGACGGGGGAAGTTTGGGGCTTTCGTAGTCGCACTCCTTCGCGTCGCTCGCTCGTTCTCTATCGGACAGGTGGGTGGGTGGTTACCGCTTGCGCGGCATGTTTGCGACGCCGTCCAGGAACTCGACGGTTTGGTTGCCCACGGTCACGTGTAGGAAGCCCGTGGGCTGCTTGACCTCATAAATAGACAGCTCCAGCGGCGTGGGCATGCCCGGCGAGACCATGAGCAGCGTCTCCGCGGGCTGCTGCATCATGCTCATCTGGCGCTCCATGTGCTGCTGGTAGCTCTTCGCGAGCATCGGGTTGATGAACAGCGGCGACGGCACGGACGAGTAGATTGGCGACGAGTGGCGCTGCGCTGGCTGGTGGTACTGCTGCTGCTGCTGCTGCTGCTGCTGCTGCTGCTGGTGCATGTACAACTGCTTGTTCATGCTGCTGTTGCTGCTGCTGTTACTGCCGTTCAGCAGTCCGAGCGTCGCGCCTGGCGGCGGCGTCGCGAGACTCATACCGTTGCTGCCGCTGCTGCTTGACAGCGAGCTCCCGCCGCCACCGCCTCCCATCATGCCGCCGAGAGCGCCTCGCGTCGGGGACGCGGACGGCAGCGGCACCTGGTGGCCGTCGATCGCGAACGAGTTGTAGCGCAGGTGGTGCATCGGCTCGACGCTCGTCGTGTAGTGCGTTGGGCCGGCCGCGAACTGCTGGAAGCGCGTGGGCGAGCTGCCCGAGCGGTAGATCGACGCCGCCATCCTTGCTGCGGTTCGTTCGTTCGTCTTCTTTTCAGCTTTCCTGCTTTGCTGTGCGATGTGCGCGGATCGGAGAATGGCGAGTGTTTTGCGTCGAGCGTGATTGCGCGTCGGACGGCGGCCATAGTGAAACAGAGTGAAACGGCGGCCATAGTGAAACAGAGATAGTCGGATTGGACCTGGTTTTAGCAACGCGCCATTTTGGTCAACCTGGTTTGGGCACAAAATGAAGCCGCATTTTGCAATCGGGTCGTTAATTCATTCTTAAAATGGCTCGAAACCCACCCAGTTTCGAGATGATTGCATTACCATGGGGGCCACTATTGTGGTGAAGGCGTTTTGCAATAGCAAGTGTATCGAAACCAAGGGCATTGGACAGATTACGGAAGGGCACGTTTCAAACAGCAAATGGATCGAAATGAAGGGCAGTGAGTAGGTCTACCACAGTACAGGGCATCATAGTGAACCGGAGTGAGCAGGGACGCGCGACTCGAACGAGCGGCTGGAGTTATTTTGTTGGGTGGTCTATTTTGTTGGGTGTTGCGGCGCGCATGAATTTAAACGCTTAAAAGTGAGAGCCAAATACCCTAAAATGCATGTCAAAGGCGACCCCATGTCAAAGGCGGAGCCCTTTATTTGGTGCACTTTCAACACACATCGTAATTACGTGCTTTCGTAAAATAGGACACAACGATTTGAAAACAGGAGCTACGCCTTAAGAA